>JAHWFP010087645.1:148310-166064 GCA_023313725.1 Lithobius niger | reverse complement strand
CCCCCCCCCCCCCCCCCCCCCCCCCCCGCTCCTAAGTTTCCCAAAGTTACATTTATAATTACATTATAAAAATTATATTTATTAACTTTATTTTATTTTATTTATTTTACTGGCATAAACAAGACTTCGGTCTTATCAAGTATTTTTATGATTTTGTAATTTTATTGCGAATAAAGCCGTTCTTCTTCTTATTTAGTCCTAGCACGTAAAGGCATTAAAACGACCTCAACAGATAACACCGCAATGAAACATCTGAACAAAAACAAACTAAGAATGTTGACATCGTATGCAATCTTGTTGCAAATCCAAGCACTTCTTGAAAGCAATAAAATTTCTGGCATTCACCGTTTCAATCGTCAACTCGAGCCACCCTTTCTATTAAAGCTGCCCTTTCTATTAGGTTTGAATGTTTACTTGCATTGGTGTGCGATTTAGAGTTTTGTCTCAGCATGTGTGTACAAACAATGCTTGAAATTTTTATTCTTTTTGCTGCAAATTTGCGCAGTTGACAAGATTTTTTTTCCAAGCCACCTTTGAAATCCCAACACTTCATAATAAAGCCAAGCATTCATTACTTTAAAATCATCCAACCGTGTTGATGTTGCAACTAACCAAAAGACGCGCATTTTGTTGGCAGCCGTATGCTTACGCAAACAAGTCAACCCCGCGTCTCGTGATTGCTGCTGCTTTTGTCTATAAATAAAACTTTTAGCCACGGACGCCAACTTTTAGCATTGACCACAACTTGCATTGTTTTTCAGTTCAGTGGCAGTCGGGAATCGCTGCAGGGCAGTCTAGAAAATTTGCCGCAGCGGCAACAACATCAACAAATCAAGGAAGAATGCAGTGGAGGCGAGGGCGTGGGTGATCTTCTGGACCAACTAACCACCTTACAACAAACCCACGACGAACATCTTCAAAACTGCGAAGAAACACAAGAAACATTACGGCAACAACAAGACAGGCTGCAGCTGGAACTGCAAGAAATACAAGAACAAAAGGAAAAAGCAGAACGGTTAGTTTGTTTTATTTGTAGATAACAAGTCCTCCCCCTCCACCCATCCACCTCAGTTTTTTGTTGTTTTCATTGTTCGTTTTTTTTTTGTATGTGGTCTTTTGTGTGTCTCGACTCCCACATGGTGGTAAGTAGATGGGTAGTTGATGGCGGTTCCTGACAGACTGTCTGTTTCTCCTTGTTGGCATGCCCATAAGTCTATTTTTGTCCTCGACAAAGAGCAAGGCCCCTCCTTGTCAAAATAGTTTGACAAAAAAGTGGCGGATTTGTTTGAGAGGTGATTTCGTGGTCGTTTGGGGAAAGGTCCAACGTTCACTGACTTCGTTTCACAATGCTTTCACATCTGTCATTGTTTTTAGATTTCGTCGCATCATGTAGGTATCACATTTTACATCTCGACATTTCCAAAATAACTCTACCGCACATGCAGTTTATAGTAAATTAAAACAAGCTGAGGATAAGTTGAAATTTTGTGAAAATGCTTTACAGATGTGTGTGTCCACTTTAACCTACCTTGAAGCATGAACTTTTAAGTGGCCCACCACAACGCAATATAAAATAAAAATTGAAAGAATTAGTTGTTAGAAATGATTAAAGACGGGAAAGCCAAGGGCTCACAAGAAATAACTAAATACAGATGCAAACCTATTTACGTTGCCTTTTGGACTTATATGTCAGACTGTCTGAGCGGGGAATAGAACCCAGGACCTTTGAAACCAAGACCTTTGAAACCAAAGGCCAAGGTCCTACCGCTGAGCCAGACTGACATGGCCTTTTAAAAGGAAACGTCTATAGGCAGCATTTAACACATATAAACAAACACTTTCCAATCGCTTCCCTCCAGTGGCGATGGGAAAGTGTTTGTTTATATGTATATATGCACGTGTTAAATGCTGCCTATGGACGTTTCTTTTAAAGGCCGTGTCAGTCTGGCTCAGCGGTAGGACCTTGACCTTTGGTTTCAAAGGTCCTGGGTTCGATTCCCCGCTCAGGCAGTCTGACATAATAAGTCCAAAAGGCAACGTAAATAGGTTGCATCTGTATTTAGTTGAGAAATGTCTACAGTATACGTTCTGATTGGCGTTTTACCTGGAAAACCTGGAAAATTCGGGGAATTTGATAAACATATACTGAAATTTTGCAAACATGAATTTCATCATGATCTTTTAACGCCACCCTGGTTCTGTAACGTGGCTAGCTCGATGTAAATCGTACCACGTCACCAGAGCAGAGTTGATAAACATTGAATAACAGTTAAAAGACCAGTCCAAGTAGTCCGGCAGCCGGCACAAAAACCCAAAATAATAGTCTGCACAAAATGTTTTATTCGCAGAGATGTTCTACAATATGTCCGTAGCCTACCCCAAAACATGATGATGCCACCTTGGCACCCTTGGGGGAATTCAAGATGGCGTCCACAAATGGCGACGAAAAACGGTTTTTTTGCTTCTAGCATCTAAACCGTTCATCTGATTGAAAATTAACCGGTTACCAATTATGTTTATAATAAAGTTTCCTTCAAAGAAGGTTCTATTCATATTTTTGATAAAATTAATCCTTCTTGCCGAAATTCGTTATTTAAGTTATTTTGGCCGTTAACGCATGTTACATATATACAATTCCTGACTTTAAACAGCTGCAGTACCCATTTTAATTCGGAGAAATGGGCATAATTAGGCCTATAGATGAAAGATGAAGATGTATATTTCCCACCATGGATAATTAAAGCGATTTATGTTAATTACAAGCTAAGCTACGGCAGTTTAAACACGTTGTAGAACTGTGCTTTTCGATCTATTTTACCACATGTTCCATCTTTAAACTGCTACACCACCTGTTCTAATTCGGATAAATAGACGTGATTAGGCTTAGATGAAAGATGAAGATGTATATTTTACAACAAGGGTAATTAAAACGATTTATATTAATTAGGATCTAAGCTACGACAGTTTACCTACGTTGTAGTGCTGTGCTTTTTGCTCTAATTTACCACAAGCTCCATCTTTAAACAGCTGCTGTACCCGTTCTATGTTGGGTAAATGGACTTGATTAGGCTTAGATGAAAGATAAAGATGTATAAGTTTCAACTAGGGCAATTAAAACGATTTATATTAATTAGAAGCTAAGCTACGTTAGTTTACTTACTTTGTAACACTGTGTTTTTTGCTCTAATTTACCACATGTTCCATCTTTAAACTGCACGTACCACCCGTTCTAATTTGGATAAATGGATGTGATTAAGCTTAGATGAAAGATGAAGATGTATATTTTCCAACAAGGGCTGAATGGCGTATGTACTTGATTTTATACCAGTTGCTAAAAATTCAAAACGGCTAACCAAAATAGTGAAAAAAAAAACAGATATCAGGAAAATTTACACACTCAATCTCATAATTTTCGGAAACACAAACCTTTTAACAAATTTTCGATAGACCATTAGCTTCATCAGGCATATTTTGAATATATAAGGGCCGTCAACAGCGACAACCAAGTACTTGTTAAGACGAGACCTTCACGAGAGGCCTTACGAACGATGGTGTGAGCCTGAAGCCCTAACCAGACTGGCTGCTCGCGGTTGCACGCTGACGTAGTATGGTGTAAAAAAGACTTCAATATTGGTCCTTAACGCAACACCAACCACACGATTGCTGCAATGTTGACCTTGTAGGCACGTAGTTACGCATAGCTCCGCACGAAATTTTCTTCTGTCTGGAGAGGCCTTGATGCATCGAGTAAGCTACGGCAGCGTCAACTGCTGTATTCGAACAACAACAACAGCAACAACAACAACTATGATGATGTGTACCGAAAGAAATGAAGTGTTTCAAAAGACACCTGAAGAAGATAGTTGTGCCGATGAGACTATCGAAAATTTGCCGAAAGGTTGGTGTTTCCGGAGGTTATGAGATTGGGTGTGTACATTTTCTTGAAAACTTTTAAATCGTTTATCAGATTGAACACAAACTGGTTACAAATACGTAGAAAACGACATTCATCAATTATCAAGGCCCCATTTAAATTTTCTGAAAATTAAAAATGGCAGCCCAAAATGGCGTCAAAAATGGTTTACGTCAGTAGCTAAACACATCTGGTAAGAATGTACACATTTTTTAAATACGATGTAGGTACACGGTGCTTGATTTTATACCAGTTGATAAAAATAAAAAAATAAATGGCGCTCAAAAATGACGTCCAAAAACAGTTTGCGGCAGTACGGCCAAAAAAAAATTCCATCGAATCATCTTCTGGGGGATTGGGGGCAAGCGAGGTCTTCTGTTCACAGAACTATTAGTTCTGCTACTAGAAATCCAGGCTGTCAGACACTGACAGATTGCTACTCTTGCAATAGAGACATTCCAGGAGACCTGGAGTTTACTTATGTTCCCCACCACAGTAGAAAATGAATAGAAACTCAAATAAAAGCTTAAAGGCGGGTTGCCACCAAACGAAAGTCTGCTGCACCAAGCGTCGTCTAGCGCTTTCTTATTCTCTCTGGCGCTTGCTCGCAACCAGCAAAGGAATGCAAAAAGGAATACTGTTGAACACCACAAACAAGCCTCGTGCCTCCTTATACCATGCGCCATGGCTGTTTGCTGTGACGTGCACATCACGTGACTGGGCTAGTCCAACCTGACGGCCAAACAGCCGTTGTTCTCGTTCGTCATTGGCTAACTCATGGTGACGTCACGGCAAACAGCCATTGCGCATGGTTTAATTATTGAGTAAAAATTTGGTACGCCCTTGTGCGGCTGGAAACAAGCTATAAAGATTAACGATATAACTGCCACTAGATCAGGCCACGGTAGATTACAGGTTTTTTATATTCTACCGTCACGCCGTGTAATGGTAGTACTATCGTTAACCTTTACAGCTTGCTACAATGTGTACGAGGCTGTACCAAAATTTTACTCAATAATTAAAGAGACATGTGGCTTGTTTGTTGTGTTAAAAGATATTTGTTTGTGCACTCCTTTGCTTGCTGTGAGAACTAGACAGTGCCAGATGCTGCAGACTTTCGTTTCGTGGCAACCCGGCTCTAAGTTAAAACGTTTTTCTCTGAATTTTTTTTCCGAATCAATTTCGTTCATATACCGTTAGTCAGCAGTATACTTTGTTGTAAATCGATTTTTAAATGTGCCGAATAGATTTTCTGTTGAATACTGTAGAATGTATTTGGAGCATGCCACGCTCCTTTCGGTAATTGGCATGTTTAGAAGTTGGAACTGAATCCGAATGTCACGTGTGACGTGTCATGTGACGGTGGCAACTTCGGCGGTTCTGATACCCAGTGATTTTCATTGAGTCTCCATTTACTCTCGCTATTACTGGGTTGCCTGAAGTCCAAGCGGTGAAAGCTTAACTCCACCAAGTTCGTGACGTGATAATTCCCTAGTACTGAGAGCTGTACGAGGCAGCAAGTGGATTTAATCCCTTAGACCCCCACCTAACTGCCAGAAGTTTTTTGTTTTTTTGTAAGTTAGGTCAGTTGTAGGGTTCAAACTGGCATTCACTTGGATTAGAGATGAGGATGCTGACCTGTGTGTGACAGCTCGCTTTGCTCGAGGTCCTCGAAGACTTCTCACAATATCGCAGTGGGCCTTGGTACTCACTTTTTACCCCCATAGTGTAGCTGTGCACGTATGTGTCCTCTGGGATTTAATAGGTTAATTTGAGGACCTCCCAAAACGACCAACCTGTGCACGAACCATACACACGCTTCTGAAGACTGTTTGGTATCTTCAATGCACAGAAACCTCAACAGAACGTTCCAGAGGGAAACGACGTCACCTTTCAACGCGACTGATGGCTCCATCCAGAGTCAGTCGATAAACTTTGCCTCGCGCATGCTCACAATTCCATAAAAATCAACCTCCTTTGCGAGCTGCTGCGATGAGTTAGCTCCCACAATCCCTCAGTCGCGTTCTAGATATGTCACTTCCGTTGAACGGACATGTTTTGAACGAAAGGTGAAAAAAATAAGTTTACATGCAGGAATACCTGTTATGTAATAAATGTGTACAAGCAAGGATTAAAATAGCTCGTTGGACTCAATTTTGACTCTCGTAACTCTCGTAATCCTCTATTATAGCTCTATCGAGTGTTCTGTGTTTTGGCAGTACCAAACTGTGCGCAACAGCAGACTTTTTCTTTGCATACGTGTGGTGGTTTTGGAAGGACCTGTTTGTCAGTCGACTGCTAACCATTCCTGAAATAAGGTAGACCTGTACAGTATAGTAAAATCCAGCTTAAATAGTTACTTTAACTTGGGAATTTTTATGCTGAACAAATTCAAGATTCAGCCTTAAACAAAATGACGTGTGATACACAAAAAGGGAAAACAAAAAACTCAATTTCCGTGAGCACATAATTCTGAACATAAAACAGAAAGAAGAGAAAAAAAAGACAGTAAACAGAGACTAAATGATTTAACCGTAGTTGTTGGAAAAGAAGTCTCTGTGGAGATGCATTTAAAGGTTGGCTTCCATGTGTCAACAGGTTTGCAACATTAGTTCAAAAGTATGTAAATGTTGCAAACGTTTTTTTTCCTGTTTTTTTTTGCCCATGTACGAAACGGTTTGGCTACATTCGCTCATACGTATGTAAATGTTGCGAACGCTATATACACACAGGATGCAAGAAAATTAAGACGAGTATGTCCTTTTAACTCAGCTTTTACAACCACTTCTTATTAATAAAATTCCTTTCTTTTTACCCTTTTCCCAAAATGTAGGTCTGTCCCTCTTGGTGCTAAGAAAACCTGAGGTGAAACTTAAGTGCACACAGTAGGAAAGCAGTAGGATTGGGTAGGGGGAAGGACAATAAAAAGCGGAAGCTATTCTTATGCCTGTTAAGACTGCTTGTGTACGATTTCTTGTAGCCAAGTTAAGCAAGGGACTGGATATTATTTATGGGGGGGGGGGGGGGAGTGCAGAGAATATAAAAATTTGACCATCAAATTTTTAGTAACCCCTCCCAGATCCTGTAAAAATCTGGCCCCGTCCCCCACTCAATGCCAGAAATAACCTGACTTCCCCATCCAACTAAACAAAGAGTAAGTGCATGCTTCTTAAGCCTGCAGAACATTTTCTGTGCCGTTTAAGTAAATAGTAGCAAGAATTCATGGGGTTAGGCAGGAGAATATGTGACTGAGACCTCCTACTGAAACGTCTTAGATTCTTTCCTATTACTTCCGTCTAAGTTTATAGAGGGTGCCATGAGTTTTATGTGGGAATTTCTACTCAGTTTTCAGTCTAAAATTAAACTAAACTAAACTAAACAAAACTAGCTTGTATTTAATTATTATTTAGTTTAGTTTAGATTTGGGCTGAAAAATGAGCAAAAATTACCAGATGGAACACGTGGCGCCCTCTGAAAACTTGGATGGAACTAATAGGAATGAATGTAATACGTTTCAATAGGGACTTTTTATTTAAGAGTTAAATTCTGCTCCCCAACCCTATGAATTCTTGAGAGTAGTCAGCATAAACAAGTTAATAGTTAAGGAAAACGTGGCTCGTTTTCAACGAAATGGGAAGGTTGGTTTCAAAAAGTTCTAGAAAAATTCAAAGATGTGTTCTAATTTAACTCTCTTTTGCGTAGAGGTTCATACAATAAGATGTTAATGAAGGCACAATATTTTGTTATGTCCGTATCCATGGCACAGTCAGCAGCTGAAAGATGAAAGTTCCCAAGGAGCTGCTGAACTAAGGAACAGTGGCCTGCCAATGACTTAGAACGTGCTTGCATTCAGAAATCCTTTGCTTCTCCCAAAGACCTTGCAACGTCTGTTTTCTGCCACATAGCAGTTAATGGGTTGACCCTACCAAGATGTCCTTGTAAAATCCCTTTTCGGAAAATTGAGGTCAGGTCTTGGAATATAACTTTAACCTCAAGCTTCGTGATGTCTCTTTCTCGATCTCTGATGACAATTTTAGGTGGTATTTGGAATGCAAGTGATCATAGCACAAAGGCCACCAGGTACAACTAAAATAACATTAAAGAAGGCCTGGCATTGTTGAGCCAAATCCGGCATTTTTCTTGTGAAGAGTACCTCCTTTTTTTTTTTCAGTCATTGCTCATGACATCTGTGTATGTCACAATCTGGAAGCCACAGAAACTTGCTAAACGACTGGGCACCAACTTTTTAACTATTTGTAATCGATATTACTAAGTTAACAACCTTTTCTTTTTGTGTGTTTATATGGATAGTGTAACGATAGCGAAATGGGCAGTTAATTCAACAAATGTTAATATCTACCAAACGACGACAGTCACAAACCATGACAAAGTGAAACTGGCTGGTGAACAAAAAAGCACGGAAGTCCTAGCTTCCCTTTGTGTTCCGTGATCAAACAACCGCTGGCTGGTTGGCTTGGGATTGCCTCATCGACGGGCTGCTTGTTTATTTTTGCTAGGCCTTGTGCCAGCCGTAGTTATTTTGGGACGAAGGCTTGATTTTATTTAGAAACACAATAAACACAGATGCAGCTGAAATGCATTCTTCAAATACAACTTCTAGATTAACAGAATTGATTTGATGAAATGCAATGAAACCAGGTTTTGGTTAGATTTCTTGGAAGGTTTTGCTTGTTAGAATTTTTCAGAAATGTAGTAGAGCCAAAATTATGGTATTATGGAGTTTTATTGACTCCAATATATTCCATGTTGTAGTCACTTTCGGTTGGTAGTGCGCTTAGTAAAATTTAACTCTTATCAACCTTGCCACCAGACTCAGACTTTACAGGAAAGGTACCGTGTGCTATCTGCGGGCGGAAGGGGTATCTGTGTATGGTCAGACACTGTTTGATTCTGTTGTTGCACTTCCAGCACTGTAAGCCGATGTGCAAATTATACAAGACACTAATGCTATGTGTTGCATGTCTTTGACAATTGAATGTTGACTATTGTTGCTGAATGGTGATTATTGTTACCTACAACTTGGCAAGATACACTAATAACGTTGCGAACGAGGTATCACATGGCGTATGTACGTTTGTGTTGTAGAACTTAAAGTTGTTATAAAAAAAAAATAATACAGAGACGATGCACGAGGCACTCACCCACCCAAATTCTCAAGTGGCAGATGTTAAGTGGAAGATACCACCATTAGAAAAGGAGTTTTTTGCCGCGTGAGGGAGGAAACCGGAGAACCGAAGGAAACCCTCATGCAACGGGCGGGAAACGACTGGAGAAAAACCCGTACATATACACTTCCCATCGCCTGGATCGAACCCGGGTCTGTACGGAGCCAGAAATGTAAAGCTGGAACCAGGACGCCTATCGAATCTGACGCCCCAGTGCTCGCAGCTACCCGTGCACCCGTAAGGTTATTATTACTAAGTTTACACGACTTTGAGGTCTCCGGGTGCTAAATTGCGGGAACCATAGGTGTGTGCTTCAAGTGCGTCATTTTACATTCGGTCAGAATAGAATAACAATGAGGCACATGAGGCCCAAACCTACGGCATTTGAAATTTAGCTAATTTAATTAACGGAGTGCTGCAAACTTAATTTGTTCCCTGTTATAGCAACTTTTTTTAAAATAACAAAAGCTTTACAACATAAGCATATAAGCCATGTGATTATATTATATTTTCGCAATGTTATTATGGCGCTCTCCCATGATTTAAGTATTCACATATTCAAAGGATAAACCAGTGAAAAGGCAAGAAAAGTAATGATGAACATTTTACCCTTCATACGCACACCGCCAACTCCCTTCATCACTTATAAGCGTGAATAACTGTGCCTTAAAATTTTTGTGCCTAGGGCTCCAGGTTACCTAAATTCGGCCTAGATTTATTGGGAACTACCTGAAAAAGGCGAGAGAATATATTGGAAAATACTCGGAAAAACCGTGTATCATGCTATGTAAGGAGGTCGTGGGTGGTGAGAAAGCAAGGTGATGAACTTAAAATTAAATTGGGTGAGCTTTTATGCTTTGTTACCCGCCATGTTGGTAGCCGATAACAAAGCACATGTTTATATGTAGTATAAGTAAGTCCAAAGTTCATTGTCAGCAGTGATTGGCTGATTTTGTGTAATGTAACAAATACCGCTTTGGATTGCTGGGTGGAAAGGAAAACGCGAGGGGTGTTAAGCGAACGTCAAACGCATACAACACCGTTCACCAGAATATGTTTGCGTGGGTACAATTTTCATTCACAGCAAATTTTTAGCAACATGGGGGGGGGTGTGAGGGGCTTACAACTAACAAGAATAATCCATTTTATAAAATGTTGTGCCTGCTTTTTCAGCTTGCTTTTAGCTTTTGTTCTTGGCACGCGACTTTTGTTCAGTCATATTTACTGATATTTACATACGCGTTATTTTCCCGTCAAGTGAATTACGCATTGTAAAATAAAGCAGTTCTGTGTCTTGTCACTAATGGATCTAAGTTTTCAATAGTTTGTTTATGAGAAATTTGTGAGATATGTGTAAATTTCAGTATGTAAATAAGAATCCACATACTCAGTCCTTCTTCGCTCAGTTTGCTGTGGTGTTGAATGAAAAGCAAAGCTTATGGTACACAAAACAATACTCAAAGAGATTTAAACAATATTTTTGTTTGTGTTGATATAATTTTGGAAGGAAATAAATGTTTAACTTTATTCATGCAAACAGTGATTTATTTTTTGGTAATGGGACAGTTTCAGTACCTGGTAGGTACTCTCAACCACCATTTTACTTTTGTTTAATTTCTTAACAATGGCAGGTTTATTAAGTTCTCGTTCTCACAAATCTGTTAAAATTGTGGTGATGAATGTGCCTTGGAAGAAGGCTCTTCTGTGTTTTTAGTTTTAATTGTTCAAGTCTCCCGTTGAGGAGCAATCATTACAACACTTCCCACAGCATGTGGCCTGGACCGGTAGTAAGTTTTTTCCTCGTAAAAAGGTGTCGTTGCTCCTTCCTTTCATACATAGTATACAAACCAAAGTAATGTATGGAGAAATTAACCATCCTTAAAGAGTTCACCCACAAAAGGCAGGAGAATAGATAACTATCCCCCCTCCAACAACCCTGTATTTAACCAATCTACCTCACGGCCATGTCTTTTATAACAATTTTTCAATTTTTCAGTTTTCGCCCATGTTCAAATTGTTCACTTGCACTGGATATGAATCATATAAAATTAACCACAAAAAAGCAAACTTAATAGTCGTTCACTGCAATAGTTTTAATTTCTAAGTGGCAGTTTTTGTTTTACAGGATAGCTCAAGAGTTTGAAGAACAGATGAGGGAAATGGCTACTCGCCTTGAAGGCATACGCAAGAGTGCAAGCGACCGACAGTGCGAGATGCAGACGCTTATCGAAGACGTTAAACGGGAGCGACAAGGGTTAGAAAGGCAAATGGAAGCCATGCAGACTGCATGTACCATTCAAGCAGAAGAACTACAAAAGAAAACAAGTAAGGACCAGAACCATTTGACATTTTCACCAACAGGTTGCGTGCTTCTGCAATGCAACGGGTTTTCTGCATGCTTGATTATGGTAGGGGGTTGCTAAACAAAACATATGCAGCAGAACATTGTCTACTTTGTATTTTACACGCGAATCACCAGACTACTCTGGCAGAGCACCATCAAGCAGAAGGAAATATAACTGAGTCCCAATGCAAACCACGAACTTTGTGAGGGGTTTCTGAGGACAAAATGATGGGTCGAATCCCACAACCAACCGAGGCACTGAGTAAAATTATTCCAAAAGTTGTCTGATTATACGAAAGAGTTAGACACCGGTCATTATTTATCGCTGGGGAGTAGGGGGATTGGGGAAGGTCAAGGATTTTTCGAGTTCTCTTACAGTACACCCATGAAATTGGCAAGTCTTGTCCGGGAAGAGGGTGGGAGCCAGAAAAACATTACCAAATTGATGATCTGCTTCATGTCTTTGCTGGAAAAAGTGTCAAATTTGCAACCCAAACTAATGATCCAACTGTTTGCCGATATAGTTAAGTTGATAACCACTCGTGCACAATTCGTACAAACTATTTTATCAGAGATAATATCGAATTCTAAGTCTCAATATCGCATTTTCAGCAGTCAGCATTTCTTAAAATGCCTCGGCTTCTGGTGGCAAGCCTCCCAGACATCCCCCTCCTTCAAATTATATATGTCAATGGGAGGTTTGCTAAGTTTTGCTACTACACTCTATACTGCATGCCACATATATATGGTGTATACTTCCTGCACATGAAAATCTGGTCATTGCCTGCATCAGAAGGTTTGGAGACGCCAAAACCAGAACATAAAAACCCCGTGCTGCTTTGCTTCTGACAGCTGCAGAGGATGGAAGGCAATATGGGAGGTTATTCTCAACCATTAAGCTATTTGTACGGTACAATGGTGGTCAACCATGTAGCTGTGTAACAGCATGTTGTATATAACTCCTGAGTTTTTTTTTGTGGAGACTGTAACTTCTGGAGTCAGTGCCTTTGTTCACGACTTATTCGGTTATTCCCCAATTTCGATGGTAGATAAGATTGCGCAGCCATTGTTTGGGGTATGGCCATATCGAGAGTACCTGCCAGTAAAATGCAGATTCATTCTCAAATCGGAATTGCCTGCTCTGATGAATGTTGATAGCCTTTCGCACCAACAGGTGACTTTAAATTAGAAAATGCCACCAAGAACAGGTTTAAAAAAAAACTAAGTTCTAACATGCACCACAATAGTTGTAAGGTGTTCCCTGGTATCCCAAACAATATGAGCAAGCAGCGCCCAGTATCGGAGTGGTCGGCTGTGAGCTAGGTGAACGTCAGATCGAATCCCGCAATTGAATAAGGCACTTATCACTTAATTTCACGATCTCAGTCCTCCTTTAACAAAGAACACGACATGACTGTAACGGTGGTTTAGGACTGAGATGCAAAAGCAGGCGTGATATCTGGATATCACGCCTCCTCCAACTGACAACAACGTCTGTGCTCGTGTTTACGGATTGTTGCTCGATTCCGAAGTGCCCCATCACCTTTTAAGTGTGCCCCTACTCACAACAACTAGTTAAAATTCTGCCGTGTCCAGAGCATTGTTGCTTGATTCTGAAGACCCATCACCGTTCAAGCAGCAAAAACTCGATGACGAATGCCCCTTCAACGAACGAGGAATAACAATGCTGTCAACAATGACAGCTTTGTCGCACTGTCGACCTTTCTGAACAAAAGAATGTCAGCATGATTCGGTCTTTGTCGTGTGTGTGATCATTGTTGTCGGACTGAGATCGTGATATTAAGTGATAAATAGGTTATCAGCCACTTTCCTTGGAGAGATACAAGAATGGCCCAACCAAGCGGGCCTCGACATTGTTATGTCACTCCTCGGAAAGTGGCTGATAACCTATATACATTTGGAACTTAAAAACAAAAAAGTTCAATAGTCATCTGTTGAATTGAAAAGTTGTCAAAGATGTTTGAAGAATACATTTTTGAGTGTTTTCAAGAATACGCTCTAAAGCGTCCTTATCATTTCCTTGAAAATGTACTGTATTTCTATAAAACTGGGAATCTGTCGATGTGGACTGTACTTATTTAATTTGTCTACAGAAAATTGTCAGCCTGAATAGGCATAAGAAAAGGTGGAGGTGATTCACATTAATGGGGCATGGAGGAATAGTATCATCAAATATTTACAAGGCACATCCTCAATTCCTACCAGGATTATTCCCCCCCCCCCCCCAACTCCCTGGCAATAAATAATGACCAGTTCCTTACTTCAAAATTATCATTTACCATTGGAATTATTTCCCTAACTTGACTGTATGATGTTTTCATTATTATTATAATTTATTGTAAAATTATTTTCAATTTCAAAATTGCACCCGTAGTATACACATAAAATAGTCAAAAGTGCGCAAATAAAAGTAACTTCCACTCTCTCTGATAAAGCTGTGGCTGTGTAAACCACTTTTGGCTATGTTCTGTAGACTATTTTTCCCAGAATGCTTAGCAATGCATTGTATTAGGATGAATACTCTATTCAGAACAAATTATTTTATTTACTTCTAGATTATTAAGGGTTTGTTTTCAATTAAAGGCAAGCTACTTGATGTAGTTTAGTAAACGGACTTCATTCAGGGGAACGAATTCAAAGTTCAATTTGCCAGCTTTAAGAGGAGACATTAAAAGAAATGTTTTTGTCTTGTCTTGTTTTGTTTTTCATATAAATTACAGGAGTCCATTCGTATTTGGAGGAAGCTGCTCCAAAATAGGGAAAATGGAGTGAAAATCAGAATATTGGCAAGCTGTAACAGTGCCTCTGGACAATTGTTGATACGAATGGACTACTGTCATTTATGTGGAAAACAAAAACTCTTATACCAGAAGTTGAAAAAAGTGGGTTCTCAAGGGTCGTGCTCGTGTCAGCTCATTTACGAAAGTCGGGTTTGACCATACGACCTTAGAGCATCTACTCTCTTTTTGCTCTGGGAACAACATTCTGATGCAAGAATTTCTGCATAAATATTCTTTACAGATCCTTTTTTTTTTTTTATACAAGAGTTAGTTATACTATAGCCTTTTAACAGGTTGGTAAAAATAATAGAAACATTATATACTACACAGCATATCATTATTACTATAATTTAGCATTGGCTTGCGTCTAGGCCGTATCCAAGAAGGGTCAGATGTAAACAAAACTTGGAAAAATTGCCGACATTGTCTAAAAAAAAATGCAAACAATAAGAACGTTTTGCAGTGAAAACAATACGTGCAACATTTTATTTCATTTAATGAATGAAAGCTGTTTGTCTGTTTGTATAACAGGTGTTGCTATTTTGAGTAATTGTTGAAATATCTCTATATTGCATTTTTCTAGTGGCCTTAGGGACGTTGGAATCGGCTAAAACCAATCTGCAACATATGCTGGAGAACGAACAGCTCGAACATCGACTGCTTCAAGCGCGTGTAGCAGCAATGGAAATGGAACGGGACAACCGTAATGTTCAGCTACGAACCGTAAGTTTCGTTGTACGAAGAGTCGTAACAAAGATGGTGTGTGAAGGGGTAAAGAAAAGCGTGCGATCTGGGTAAAATAGTGTTTAATTAAAGGTGCCTATTCACCGAATAACAGGTTGCAGCATCTAGCACCACCTATCATTATTTAGTTGTTTGTAGCACTTGATTTCAACAAACGAAGGAATGCGCAAAGACATTTCTTTTTACGTAACAAACAAGCTTAGTGCCTCCTTAATTATTGAGTATAAAGTTGGTGCGTCCACGAGCACCAGGGAACAAGCGGTCAAGGTTAACGACATCACTGTCACTAGATGGCGACCATCTAGCGGTTCAAAATATGTCGTTTTCAAAATGGTCGATATACAGAAAAAAGCACTCATGATGTCGTGACTTTACCGCTTGCTCCCTGGTGCTTGTGGACGCACCAACTTTACACTCAATAATTAGGGAGACGCATGGCTTTTTGTTTAAAAATAAGACATTTCTTTTTTGTGTTCCTTCGCTTGTTGAAAATGAGGGCCAGATGGAACTAGATGGCGGTAAATGGCTATAGATGCTGCAGCATGTCATTTGTTGGCAATCCTCCTTTAAATGGGGGCATTTGTGTCACTTCGTGTTGGTACTTAAAACGCAGCACAATAAAATTTACTGATGTTTTTTGCTGAATTTTAGCATGGAAAATGGCAAGATTATCTTTCGTTCCATGATAACGTTAGCTAACAAAGTTCGGTGAGGACAAAGCTCCGATTTTTTCGTCCTACATAAAGTTTTTTTTTTAGCTTACATTATCATGGAATCGAAGGAAATCTTTCCATTTTACATTCCGTAATGCTGAAATTCAGTTAAAACAGCAATAAATTTCACTGTGCACTGTTTTAAGCATCAACACAAATTGAAAAAAAAATGCCCTCTTTTGATTAACCCTTGGTTGGAAACCATTGTACGAACCCTCCCACAAGGTGCTGTAATAGCGTCACCCAAGTACTAACTAGTACAGAACTAAAGAAATTGCCTTTGATGCCTAGCGATCGAAAAGCTAACAATTTTTTCAACAGGAGTGGGGGGGGGGGGGAGGACAGGTGATTGTACTCTGGCACAAATAGGCAAGTTACTGCTTTAAGTCATTACTGACTATTTCGGTGGATGCTTAATTCGCTAAGTTGTTTGACTAATGCAATATGAACTATTCGCCGCCTTTAGCAATTTCAACTGAAATGGCATGCGTACAAGGATGAAAAAAATCATTACTACTAAAACAGTTGTTATTAGTAGTAATCCCAATGTTATTTACCACAGGATCTTTCCTTTAGAAATCTTGTGATAGCACATGATTTAACTACTACAAAGGTGCGGTACAAACTGCTTCTAGTGTTGCAGTGCTTTAGCTGTGCTCTTTTTCATTTGTAGGCTTGTTGCCGGTGGTTCCCATGTCCACGTTAAAACAATTTTGCAATTTGGCCTGGACCCATGTTAAGGTTACCCCCCCCCCCTTCAATGTGTTCTTTTGTTCTTTAAGCAAGTCACGCACTGAATCGATTCAAGGAAGTAACTTGTCACTTCCTTGAACCACTTCCTTGAATACAAGGAAGTATTGAGGGTAGTTTCCTACTTTGCCGAATCCCGTTTCTCAAAAAAATGTTCCGTTTCACCAAAAATTAAGCCCTGCTTAAAAACGGGCAAAAGGGGAATTCCCGTTTCGCAGAACCAATTCACTTGTACAAAATTTAACTAGCAGCATTCCTACTTGGGAAAAATTTGTGATTAGTTGCATTTTCCAATGTTATATGTTTAGCCAGCAATTGGAAAAAAAATTGATTCAATGAAACTGGAATTCCCCTTAAATTTCCCCGGGAAAATTAAGACAATGCTTAAAATTCGGCAAACGGAACTCGGTGAATTCGTTGCATTGATTGGGATTTTACTTACTCAATTTTCTGCATTTTTTTTCAACAACCTTTTTAGCGCCTTCCCCCACTAAAAGTTGCAAGACGATATAAAAGTCCAGGGGCGTTAGATCGGTGATTTATGATAAAATCATGAATATGTGCGTTCTGCAGCAAGTCAAGCTGATAATTAAAACCTTTACACAAGATTTTTATTGATACTGAACTTTTTCTTCAGGACGTTTTACTGTCTTGTTTAATTATGTGTTTGTTATTCTAGGCACTAGAGGAAGCAGCTAAAGAAAGGAAACAATTAATCGACAGATACGAAAAAGAGCTCAAATTCCTCGGTAACTGCAATTCTGAACGTGAAGTGCAACTTATGGATGATTACGAATGGAAACTAAGAGAAATTGAAAAGGATTACAAGAATAAAATGGAAAGTGAAAAAAAGAGGTGCTCTGAGAAAATCCGTACAGTCACACAGGTATTATTGTTTATTATTATTATTATAAATAAAAATGACGTAATTAAAATGGATTGTGGGATGACGAAAAGTTTAAATTATTATTAACATACAGACAATCGTCTGCTAACAGTAATTTCTTTAAAGTGCTACAGAATAAATTTAAACAATAAGCTGGATAATGTTATGGTTAACCGTGACATCAATAGTTACCGTATATTAGATGTAACGAAGGTATACAGTGAGGACAGAACTTCTGCCTATGGTGCAGAAACTATAAAAATGTATAGCCAGGTTTTGAATTTAGAATTAATATACCAACCGGAGAAGAAATAAACTGCTGATACTGTATTCATCATGCATTTTTTGTCAACATAGAAAAGTAAAATTATGGACCATTATATGCAATATGATGAGGCACGTAAGATAAGTTTAAAT
>JAHWFP010087645.1:118538-148300 GCA_023313725.1 Lithobius niger | reverse complement strand
TGGACCATTATATGCAATATGATGAGGCACGTAAGATAAGTTTAAATACATTAAAGAAAAACCATCAATTTGTCTACATCAAGAGAACAATTTAAATTCCAAGCCTGATAAAATTGATTGGAATTTTCTCCAACAGATTAAATGCCCTACCAAAATGTACACTGAAATTGAAAAAAAAAGTTATGATGATGAAAATAAAATTGTGTGTACCGGTAACAATGATAAGACAGCGGTGCCAAGAAAAAATTGAATAACTCCTAGTACCGTTTGCTTAATCAATGAAAAAAATAAGTTACCGGTAAGGAAATTAATAAGAAAAATCCAAGTGACAATGCACCTGAAAACTAAACACAGAAACTAAAGAACTTGGCAAAACAATGGGTGTTTGGTTATATAGACAATTCCAAAACCACTTAAACAAAATAAACCTGTTTTAAACCAACTGTAGTAAGAGTCGATTTGTTTCCTCTAGCGAATACAGCGATCGATATGGCTACTAATTGTCTAACACCTGTGAATAACTACCCCTCCTTAAAGAATACAGTCCAAAAACCCAAACGATTTCTTGGCCCGGATCCACGGCACAAACCCAACCCATAAAACCAGTGGCCACTTGCGTTTCTAGTTTTTGATCAGCTGCGATGGCACGACGTGATTCAACCATCGATTTCATTTTTAAAACTGGAAGTTGAAGTAGAACAATAGTGAATTGAATCAACATTAAAAATATTCAGCGCCATTTGGCAGTTTTATGGCGCTGGAGGTGACCTGTTGGCCTCCAAACTGTTTGGTCCCGGCGTGTTGAATATTTCAGTTATCCAATGGCTAAGTTGTCACACTGCAAGACTGATATGTAGTAAATGACTAGATAAGAAAGGTAGCTCAAAAGTAGTTTTAAGAATTTGCTCCCCCCAAAAAACGACTGTCTGTAGTAGAAGTTGCTTTAAATATTTCTCCTCCCCCTCCCCCCCCCCAAAAAAAACTAAAGTCATTAAGTACTAAACCATAAAGGCATTTCGCATGCTTTGTTTTCCTATTATTTTGTTTGTATCAATGGGGCCGCATGCCTACGTCAAAGACCTAGAATAATTTAAGCAAAAACCCTCTGTGTAGTTGGTATAGTATTAGTCGGTTGGTGGCGACGTCAGCCGCTGACGAAGGCTACATAGTTACCAGCCATTGGTCGGTGGATGGATGATGTCAGTCGGCTGAAGAAAAAATACCGAAATCGTATGTTTATACGAACAAAAATCTTTGACTTTTTCTAGTGGAGGACTTCCCCGACTGAGAAATGTGCCGTAGAATCTGTGTGCAAAATTGACAGAAATTCGATGATTTGTTAAAACGTTATAGTGCGAACACCCAGACACCCAGACAAACCATTCACATAAGAGTCTAAATCGACTGTAATAAAGATTAAAAACTAATATGTAAACGGACTTGTGAACTGGTAGGATCTAACGAGAGTGGTAACTCGTATTAAAATACTAAGGTGTCCTTCCGGGTGTCCGTCTGTGCACATATTTGAAACGTGACTGTTGAGGTACATAACTGGTGGGATGTGTATTAAGTGTCATTGTGTATTGTAAATTCATGTGCGGCATCGTAACTGGCACCAGATTGATAATTTAATGTGGAAAAAATCAAAGGGGATCAAAGGGTTTTAGCGAGCGAAATAATGTCAACAATTGTAGGGTTGACATTTGTAATGAGTTCAATTAAAGTTTTGTAAATCATGCTGTGAATCTCAAGGCAAGACAACTGGAAGGACAAACAGAAATTGTTGAATAACATTGTTGTACCTACTTAGGAAGACAACAGGTGAATTATAAAATAAATCGGGATTAAAAAAATCCGCCAGGTGATGATGGAATCATGTATCGCCCACTTGTTATCAGCAAATTCATTAAATTTTATTGTACCTCTTATTAATTCCACAGTAGCTTCGAAAATCTAACCTGATAAACTTTCAAGTACAATTTATTAAGACTAATGTATAAAAAATGGCAAAAAAAGGTATGCAAGTAATTACAGATTGATTGCACTATTACCTGCTGCAATTATTGTAAAAAAAATTCAAAAGATTTTTGGAAAAAGAAAACATATTTTGTGTCTATTGACCAAGCACGACACACCAAAACACTGTTAAATGTCATATTTAATGACGAAACAAAAATCTCAACATAGTTCCTCAAGATATCTGCACATATAGCATACATAATTGACACAATGGCATGTGTACGATGTAAATATATAAAAGGTTCAGTCCACAAGGCATCGCAAAAAAGGCAAGCAATGAATAAACAAGATAACACTACAAACCATGAGACATATCCAGAATTAGAATACCTAACTCAAAGAGGTCGCGGGGAGTGGGTGGGTCCAATAATAACTCCCCCCCACCGAAACACTATGTACCTCAGGGCGGACGGGAGGGTAAAAGCAGACGATCAATGCTTAGCTTAGACTACTTTCCACCACAAGACCGAAAGAGTATATGGAGTCAAACCCAAAGGGAGAGTGGCACTGCCAGCTGCCGAGGTAGACATCAGCACTAAGATGCCAAACAGCAAACTGACACCATGTATAGGAACGGACTTGACACTTCTTTGTTGTTGCGCGCCTTGGCCATCCACAAAATCTTTGCCTGAGGCAATTCTGCCTTTATCTAAAAATCAATTTGGATTCTAAAGACATAAAGGCACTATTGAATCAGTAACAAATTAAATGATAAACTAATGACTGCATTATATGACAGAAATTATATTGGCGTAATAACAATTGATCTGCAGAAAGCATTTGCTACAACCTAAGGAATATTTAAGTGCGAAAACTTTTTTACTGGTATCAGCGGTAAAATATTGAATATTGTTCAAGCTACTTACACAATACAAGTAGTGACGTTTATAAATTGATCCACTCAAAACCAAAACTGGTGTAAGAGAAGCCACCAAGTTTCCAAAAAGGGTCGACCTTTGAAAGTTGTGATATCATTCAACCAGGGAAAGGACACCAAGGTTAATCCTATTACTTCCAAGTTAATCACACCAACTAATAGTTTGAAAGTTAAATGAAAACTAGAATATTGCTACTCGCAGTAGCCATCTTCAAGTTTTCATTTAACGTCCAAAGTATTATTCGGTGCGATTAATTTGGCTAATAGGGTTAACCTTAGCGGCCTTTCCCTGGTTGAATGATATCACTACTTTCAAAGGCCGACTCTTTTGGGAAACTCGGCGGCTTCTCTTATACCAGTTTTGGTTTTGGGTGGATTACATCAGCCAAACTGACACGGTTTGGTGAAGTTAAAATTGATTACAAGTGACACAAGTGTATGTTAAAATGTGAGGATGGCGTATCTCACAATTTCAAACAAATTATGTTTCGCTGTGGTCCACTCATCGTGGTAGCTACACATCAGATGAGTTTTTAAATATTGATGGCGAGTTAACTGATCAAAAAGCCTCTAAAAACACAATTAGTTACAAATAAACTAAATACATAATTGTACATTACTGGACAATAACGTAGTAACGTAAGCTACATTTATGCATTTTGATGACTTTACAATCAGGTGTGACTCTCCAACCACCCTTACCTAATCATTGACACTGCATGTTTACCAACTTTCAGCTAACAAAGAATTGTCAGTTAGTGTGTGACTCTTACTTTACGATAATGGCGATGACAAACAAAAAATTCACGAAGTCCAATAACGCACAATCTGACATCGCCAAAATTATTCCATATTCGTAAATTTTTGACAGTTCAACCGGAGGATGGTGGAAAAACGTCTCCCGACTGTCTTCTTCATTGTCTTCTCCCCAACTTTCTCTCACAGTATGATGTGTTTATGTATTTTTAAAGATATGGCGATAGTAGCAAATTTGCGAACCCACAGTAGGCAAGAAATGTAAGCAGACTGCATGACATTAATATCAAAAGAGCTGGGCCAAGAGCAGAATCCTGAGGGACACCACTAGAAGGAACAAAGAAATTAAAAACAGAATCTACGTATAGAATTAACTTACTTGATGCCACAGCAGTACTAATCACTACTTGAAATTAGAATTTTTAAGTAATTTTCCTGTTTAGGATTTGGAACAAACCTTTGACCGTGAACGTAGCCAACTTCACGCTGAGAAAATCACAGTAACTCATCAGCTGGCAGATGTGGAGGAACGTCTGGCTAATCGCTCCCGACTCGCTGAAGTCGAACTGAAACAGCTACGCAGTTTGACTCAAGAACTGCAAACTGGCATGAAAGCGCAAACATCACAGGTCGACCAGATGCGGCATAATGAGTCCTGTCTGAGAGAGGAGTTAGGAGAGACGCACCATAACATGCAGGATGCTAAGATGCTCATCGCCAAACTACAGGTATGTACTAACACTTTTTGGTTCATTTAAGCACTGTTCCTATTTATGTAGTGCAGGGTCAATCTTGTAGGGACCCAGCAGAAAATGACCTGCAGAAACTTTGCAGAATACTGTAGTTTAGTTGCTGAATTGCAAGTTTTTTGCAAAATATTCTAGCTAGATTTGCAGTTTACTGCATTTCACAATTTTTGTGCAGATTTTTTGTAGTCTGACAGACAACACATTTGATTCTTTGCAGATTTTCTGCAGTTTGATGGAATAGACATTTGATACGTTTACACATTTTCTGCAGACTGATGGAATGAGACTTATGCTTTGCAGATTTTCTGTAGTCTGGTGAAATACATTCATGAGTTGCAGATTTTCTGCAGTTAAAGGCGCTTGCTCACCATTTCAGTAACGTTGAAACATATTCTAAACACAGCATCCTCCAGATTCTCCTCTGATCTTGTTTTAGTTATGAATATCGAGGCACGCTGCTGCAAATAGTGTTCCATTTTTAATTTACCGCTACTTTTTTTTTTTATATTGCTCGAAGATTCTTCGGTGCTGTATCTAGGAGTTGAAAGGTGCCTTTAAGTGGGAGGATGGCTACTCTTGGCTGCTTTTATCTGTGAGAGGAGGGGAGACACAGGAGCATTTTCTACTAAAGCAAGTGTTGACCATCGAAATCTACAGCAGCACCCCTATTCTTTTATCTTTGGAAGGGAGCATATTTTCCACAAACGAAATCCCAAATCTTCGTTCTGCAAGTGACCAATACTACCGCAGAGTCCAGTATTTTGATTTGCTTTCAACAAGTGAAGGAACACTGATAATGAAACAATGGGATTGACTTTTTGCTTTATTCTAGGCCTATGGTCATGAACTGTTCATCTCTACAGATTTTCTGCAAATTATTTGCAGTTTTACGTTTTTTTTTTTTATACTGAAATTAAAATTAGTTTCAACTACAGTAATTATTAGATTTTAAGGCTGACTTTAAACAATCAATTGCAGTTAATTCATTAGAATGACACAAGCATTCGTCTCTAACTCTAAAGAACAGCTGTATTTATAAATTGACAAAATGTGAGTACAAACCCATTCTTAATAGAAAACGGAGTTTACCGGTATATAAGCTACTCAAAACCTTTAATGATATATAGGTAGGGTTGCGTGTAAGTATGTTAGTAGTGATGGAGAGTCCATATGGGTAAGTAATGGTTAATACTATGTATGTTTTGTATGATGGCTAGTGCAGGTCAGCATTAGAGTTTAATTTAGTTTTTATTTATTTTTCCATACAAAGTAAACTGCACTTTTTTTTTTTGTAGCTTTTGTCTTTACTTCTGTGCCGATATTTTGTGGATTTTGTGCAGTTTTTGTACAGTTTAATAATTACATATTTTTCTGCAGGTCATTTTCCGAGTCATGTGCCGAGTCATGTGTGATTTGAAACTTTGCTACATAAGGCAACCTTTACAGTTAAATTGTAAATAACTTGCAGTCAAAATGCAGCACCAAAAACCGTACAAGTCAAGAGCAAAAGCTTGCAGAAGCTTGCAACCCTTGCAAGAACTTGCAAATTGTCGGCAACCTTTCTAGTTGTCTTCTTCAGGCTACAGCCAAAGAGACATCACCCTCACACACTTCCAAGCTTACACTCTCCAACGGACTTCCGGTCATTCAAACTTCCCTCCACTTCGCAGTTGGCCTTGAGTTTTCTAGCCTTGTTGTTGTTGGCGCTGCTCACATCCATTGTTGTGCTAACATTGGTCTCATCGTCTCCCATACCAGGGGCCTTGGGAAGAAAACTTTGCCATTTAGCCTCCAGTTTATCTCTCAGATTTGGTGTCGACATCATTCTTCCAATTTGTTTATAGGCTGGCTCCAGTACATTCATTTGTCGGACCGACTGCTCTCTGCAATGATGTATAGCCATTGATTCCAAGGAGTGACTCCTTCCTTGTGTCTAACTTGAGCATGATCATAGTTTGCTGCTAGTTGATGTAATGCCTGTTTCTCAAGCAATGTATGGCTACCCCATTCCTTCTATCTTCCTCCACAGTTGCTTTCGTATGCTCTTTGATTTACACAGAAATTCGTCTTTTTGTTTCCCCTACATAACCTTGCGGGCTGTCGCCGCAGGGAATCCAGTAGACAACTCTGTTGGTGTTGGGAAATTTTTCAAGAACCATTCCTTCCTCTTCCCAACCATCTTCATTCCTGTTATTTTTAACTTCTTCGTGAGGTGCACATACCACATCTTTATCTTGTTCTCTCATTTTACTCTTTGACCTAGTCTCTTATCAGTGTTCAATACAACTCTGGTGTCGGTCATGGTGTCCACTTCCTTTCTACTCTGCTCTTACCTTCTTGCTCGACCGTCCTGATTTCTACATTCCCACTCTCAGCTTCTACACTCTCACCATCAGCTAGTGCCTCTTTTTCCCTCATAATTTTGCCTCCGTGGAGTGTCCGGATGTTCTTCTGATTATGAAAAAAAAAAACGGGAGGTTCCCACCTTCGCCAGTGCTCTTCTCACCTTCTCTCCACCTTTAGGCATGTAGGTAACTACCTCCACTGGTTCTTCATTCTTTTAGTGGGTTTTTTCCCACTTATCGGGCTTTCCCAGGCTTTTGGTTTTTTTGATGGCATCATTCACGGCCCTCGCTGGGTATCCTAGCTTTAAATACTTCTCTTTTGCCGTATCAAACCGCTCCTCATTCTCGCTCACCTACACTACTGGTCCTCTTCGTCTCACCTTTCATGACCACGAGGGGCTGGCTTTTGAGGTGTCTCGATGCAGTATTTATACCTCTGTCAGTATGAGTAGGTTTTACATATAGTTCCCAGGTGAGCTTGCCCCTGTTTTGTCTGCCAATCAACGTGTCCAAAATGGGAGCTTCCCTTCCTTCTCATCCTCAAACGTGAAACCAAGACCCTCCGACCACGTGTTCAGCATTACTTCAACTTTCTCCAGCTCCTCCTTTGCTATCGTGAACGTGTCATCCACAAATCTTACCCAGATCTTGAGGAAAGGATGTTGATTTACAGCCCACTCAAGGCCTTGCATTACAATCGCCGCAATTATCGGTAAGGACGAATACCCCATAGGGCTCCTTGCTATCTGCCAATAGGTGACTCCCCGGAACTGAATGTAGATGTTCGCGAGTAGTGCTTTCAACAACCTGTGGTGAAGTTGGACAACAATTTTCTTAAACTTCTGCCTGCGGGCGGCCTCGTTACGTTTGGTGAAGATGAGATGATGAGAAATGCTTGGAAACAAAGCTGTCACATCAAACGACCTCAAAATTTCATCTTCTTCCAACCTCACTCCTTTGATGCCTCTTAAAAAATCCGTTGTGTTCCTCACCGCATGCTCACCCCACCCATACTTCCGGAGCAGTGGTGCTAGATGCCAATTAATGGTCTGTGCAGGTCCCCCTTTCGCCAATGTGTGTGTTATTATCCGCACCGGGTACCCCAGTTTTTGCACCTTAATTTATGCAAACACTCTGGGCAGCTTGGCATCCAGGTTCAAGTGTAGGCGTTTAGCTTCTACTTCTCCTAGGAGTTGGTCTCGGACGAGTCCATCAAGCTGAAGTTCAAAACAGTGTGCATAACATAACCAAGATCATAATCCAGACAGTGGTACAGTTTTTAGTCTTGCAGTCCTTCTTTCAGCAACTTTGCAAGGTTTTGTTGTTGACTTGGACGATTTTTTGTTCTGCGTTTTGACTGTAAGTTATTTTATAATGAACATCAACCAACGTATTTCTGCCGTACCGTCGGTTTTTCGCTTCACACTTAAAGCCAATACACTTTACTCTGTAACAATAGTCCATAATAGTTGTAGAAATAAGTGTAAGTAACAGCCTTAAAAATGGGCTATAAAAAAAGGTATATTTTAAAGAGATGTAGTTGTATTGAGATGATCAGCACTGATCGAACCTTTCCGCTACACAGCCATACCCTATGAGAAATATCTGTTGCCATTCATTATAGGTTACTTCAGTAATGAAGATTTTGTAGCTTGTGAAAATAATCTAATGATATAACTATTCATTTGCAGTTTTAAGTGTACAAGTGATAAATATTTTAAACAATTGTCTTCTGTGATATATTTCTTAAAGAGATATTTTTACCATGCTGCTTTTGTCTTCTTCATAGTGTGAGATTTGCGATTTGAAAGAACGGCATGAACGAAAACGCAATGAAATGGAAACCAGAGCAAAACTTATCCTAGACGATTCCAAGACAGAAATTGAAGAATTTTGGAAAAATAATTTCAAGTAAGTTTATTTATTTCACAGGCTGATACGGACCGTAAATTAAATCGGCAAACAAACTGTAAATTCACTGTCGTTATTTTTCCAGGGAGGAATGTTCACGGTTACAAGCAGCACTAGAACAGCAATACGAAGACGAAAAGCAACAAGTTCTGGAACTTCTACAAGAGAAGAAAGACAAAGATATGGTTCAGATCCAAGCAGCACATGAAAATAGAGAAATTGAACTCCAGAATAAGGTTGGTCTACGAGTGTTGCAGCCTAAGCCAATCCAAAGGGGGCTCATAGCCACGTGAAATACATGGAACTATTTTGCAACTTCATAAAACATGAAGTGGTGTATGTAATGACCGACCATGTTGGTAAAGAAAAGAGATTTCCTACAGATCCGAAGGTATTAAAGCCTATCAACCAAACATCGACAAACCAAACAAATATTGAAACATGAGTGTATGTATATACTATACAATTCAGCAACGTCTATTGAACTATTCTTTTGTCGATACAGTACGCTACTAGTCGGAGCACAGGTAAGAAATTATTACTATCAAGCAGCATCCTCGCTTCTTCCAAATATATAATTAGTGTGTTGATATGGTTGTCTATCCTTCGGACAATGCCTTTGACAATTTCCTGATATGCTCAGCAATGTTAGGAGTTTTCAGAAGGGGTGGGCATAAATGCCCAATAAACATCTGTTGTTAGTCCGTGAGACCTCTGTGAGCCGAGCTATTTGAAAAAAAAACCTGCCACGCCACAAGTAACAATTAATGCAGTTCTTCCATAAAGTCTAGTTCAGTTTCCTATGTCCTTCATACTAGTCTCCAGTCTCCTCACTTCATCTAATGCAAACATCATCTACTGTGCCGAAATTGTGGAAGATCACTCGCATATTAGGAGTCTTTGCTGTTTGTTGTAAGCTACGATAAATATGCTCTTATGGTCAGGGGGTCAAACTGCAAGTACGATTACTAACTTCTTTGGAATACACATATGCAACTGTAATCGCCGTCGTATGCCAATATTCAAGAAAACAAACTTGTTGGTGAGACAGCAGAGCAAAGCTGGTGGGGGTGGAAGTAAATGGGTTTAATATAGCAGGTAATGCGAACGACGGACTCATTTTCAAGACAGGGAAGGAGCCTGTAGATGGAAGTGCGAATAGATAGGGATGCTCAGAGTAGGTGAGCAAGCACATTTACGGATTATAACCTTGGTTATGCTTCAAAAGTTTAATTAGCTATTGACGGACATATGTTATGCCAGGAAAATCTAATTATTGGTAAAAATTTGAATTGTCTAACAAGCAGCCGTTTGACTCAGTCTGCATATGCAAGCAAATATTAATCGAAGTACTATGTTCACAATTTTGGTGCTTCTGTCACTTAATCTATTTGATCTTAGTTAACCACATATGGAAACTTGCGTATTTAATTAAAATTTGTATTAAAATTTTTTCTTCTCGATGAAAGATCTCAAATTATAATTTTTTAATCCTTGGTAGCTGGAGTCGGCACAAGTTCTAATTGAAGAGGCTGAACGTAAACTAGCAGAAAATATTGCAGCTCGAGCTAAGGCAGAAGAATTAACTGCAACTCTGACGGAAGAGATGATGGCAAAACAAGAAGAACTAGAAGAAATCATAGAGCAGTTGACAGAAGAGCTACAGGAAAGCAAGGCTGCACAGCAAGAAATGAAAAAGGTAGGTTGCGTAAATGACTTCATTAATAGAGGAAAGCAAGGCTGCACAGCCAGATGTGAAAAAGGTAGGTTGCGTAAATGACTTCATTAATAGAGGAAAGCAAGGCTGCACAGCCAGATGTGAAAAAGGTAGGTTGCGTAAATGACTTCATTAATTGAGGTGTATGGATTTTGGCACGGACCATTGTATATCGACCTGTTTTGGCTATATTGGTCTGTAGATCATCGGCATTGATTTTAGGCAGCAGACATGTGTTAAAGCATTGTTAAACAGGACGGAAAGCCAAATGAACCCGAGAACTGTTAAATAAATAGGGATGTAATGCAAATAGGTTTGCATCCGTATTTATTTAAAACATTGTTAATACACAATTTTACTACATCAGTTTTGACAATGTTCTGATATTCACTTTCTCGACATTAAGTTTCAAGTATCCTTAAGAGGGGGTGGTAAGGTGGTTAGTGTTGAATAGTCGTAAGTAAGAGCAATACATTCTGCATGATTAAAGTATTTTTCTGAGGGAAAAAAATACGTTTGTGAAAAGCTACGAGCAACACTTCTAGAATTCTCTTCAAATAAATACAGAGTTCAGCCAAAAAATATAAATTAAAGTTCCATAAATAAAGCAAAAATTTAGTTGCGAGTTTAAAAATTGGAACTTAGGTAGCAGTTCCAGTAAGAGGCAATTGACAGGGTAGGTGGCCGAGTAAATTTTAGTTAAGCCTGCAGATTGTTTGAAAGCATCCCCACCTGCCCCCCCATCAAAACCTTTGTGTTACTGCTCTTAAAGCAAACAGCTTTTACAGCAAGTTAGTGACTGAGTTGCTCACTTTTACACAGAGATTTCACAGAAAACAACTAGCTAGTTTCCACAGTCGGCTGTCTTAAAAACAAATAACTCGTGGAGAAAATTATGCTTAATTCAAAATTAATATTCAACAGTTGTGATGCCGCTGGGCTGATTTTCAACAAACACATTAACTTTGCAGCTCGTTTGACTTGAGCTCGTATAGAGAGTCCTTACGTAGACAAGTCTTAGAAAGACAAACGAGCTGCAAAGTTAATGTTTGTCGAAAATTAGCCCAGCAGCATCAAGACTGTTGAGCACTAATTTTGAATTAAGCATTATTTTCTCCATGACTCGACACGTTCAAAGTAAACAACCACACCAAACAACTTAATATGCCAAAACAAATGGTTCTTTACCAAAGGCCGCTTTACAACAAATTGCGAGTGGTGCCAAAATTTTGCTGACGGTGAAAAAAAAACTACAGATAAATCTGAAACTAAATCAAACTATCATTATTTTGATAGTATTCCTTAAGATCAATATTGATGTAGTTGGGCGTAACTAAAGCAATATTTACCCTAATACCCTATTTATACCTATTATACCCCCCTATTTATACCTATTTACCCTATTTATAAAACTACAAAAGTGTGCTTTGTATGGAGCCGTTACTTATACTCCCTTATACGGAGGGTCTTCCATCAAATGAATGTAAGGTGGACAACTAATAGTTGAAAATTTCTCTATAGGGAGAATTTCTTCATGTCGAGGTTTATTATGTCTATTCTGCTGTAAATGGTTTCATTCCTTTCTTCTTAGGAACTGGAGCTTCTCCAGGCTCTCCGGCTGCAAGTGGCTGACCACCAGTCCCAGGACGAGTCCCTGAGGGAACAGCTTGAAGTCAAAAAGCAGCAAGAAATAGGTGAGTTGAAAAATAAATATCCTTTTAATAGATTAGTATCAACTCCAGATGGAGGATATCCGGAGAGATCGGACAAAAATGTGTGTCGATTTTATGTTAGTTTTTGATGCTGTGTAAAGCTATGCCAATGGCTTACGATTGTGTGCTATTTTTGCTTTGTGCGTAATATGTGTGCACTTATTTACTTCTAAGTTAAAGAACTAAACAATTACATTCAAAGGTGTACGTGTAACTTAAAAACTAATGTTAACCAAAATCTTCACGAGAAAAACACTCACCCCGTTGCGGATGCTTTATTTTGAAGCAGTTGTTGGGTTTGTTACCCAGTCATTAAAAATGTATAAGAATCTTTCAACGCTGTATCTGCACTTCATCTTCTGGCAAAATGGTATTAAAGAAGATTACGTCACAGTGAAGCTCTTTTGTTTAACTAAAGAAGCATGTTGATGAGTTTGTAAGTCTGCCTGTGTAGGGTGACTACCAGTAGCTTAGTGGTGTAGGATGCAGGCTAACCACTGGACCCAGCTATCCATTGAAGCAGCCTACATAGCACGCCACTTAACATGTGTTTACCATCATGCTTCCTGAATCTAACAAAGCAACTATGCCATCAGATTCATCGTCCCCATCTTTCTGGAGTAAGTGCTGCAATAGCAGCTTTTAATACTTAACTTTTTTTTAGTAACTTGGAGACACAGCCAGTTAGATTTGCATCAATACAAAATATATGAGAATTACAGATTTGTAAAATTAAATGTAAACGGTATAGAGTGTTTATGCTGAAAGGCTGAATATAAAATTGATTTGTTCTTTGACAAAAGGGCATGGGTAGATAGATAGAACCTATCTAAAAGGGTGATAACTCTATGACCTATATCTGTGTGATGCTAATCCGCTAATTCGTATATGGGAGCTCTTCCCTTGATTCAGATGAATGACCTTGTGACTTTTAAACTACGAGTACATATTCCTTCTAATTTATTGTAAAATATTTGCAATTAGCGGAATTTGTATACCATAGCATAGCTTTGCATAGTACCGTATCTACCAGACATGGCTGTTCTGTAATATTCGTGTTCCACATGTTGTGAAAGTCTGTGTTGTAGAATATTTGTTTCCGTGCAAAGAAGTTAGGTATTTACGTTAATGTGTGTGCCGTAATCAAATTTGCGTTAAATTCTAACCCTAGTTAACCTTACGACTGTCTTTCATTAGTTGTTTATGGACAGTTGTATCGTCACCTGCATTGTTTGCCAGTTTTATTCTAACAAACGTCAAGTAGACTGTAAACTTGATTCTTTGCGCCACTGCTACTCGAGACTTTTGCTCCAGACCGGCTGCACGTGAAGAGGAGCTGTCCGTCAATGGGGATTTTGGCTGCGAGAGAATATCAAAGTCAAGTCAGCAGTGGAGATCGTGCAAATCTGAAGCCAACAAGCAACAGGAACAGCCAGCCAGAAACGTATGTTCGGGAAGAGCGTTTAGGTAGCCCCATTCAACGGAATAAGTCGCCAGAAGAACCGGGTTTAGACGGACACAGAATAAGTTCAATTGTGAGATTAAGTCCTCCAAACAGAGAGCATATAGAAGACGGCTTGTATCTTATAGACAGTGATGCGTGCACTGAAGAGGACTCACTTAATATCAGTGGCATAAGTCTATCGTCACTCCTATCTGGACGGGCAACTATAGGAGACGACAGCGACTGGATGCAGGAAAGTACACAATCTCAAGACGACGATCGTAGCAGTCGCACATCGTTTCAGTTTCCTGATCTTATTCAAACTGCGGTGTTGTACAATATGCAACAACCTCAAATGCAGATAACAAACTTACATTTTCCAAACTTTATGGACAACAGTGATGCAAGCGTTGCAGGGGGACCAATAAATACGGAATCCAATAACGAAACTTTGAGCAGTGTCAGTACAGATGTGAGGAAGTCTGTAAGGCTGCAAACACCGCCTCGTGGATTAGTGAATGTTTGTGACGTAACACCAGGATCAGCTTCCGATGGTGAAAACACTCCTGTTGTTGTCAGAAAAAAGAAAGGGACTGTAATGAGTGGCTTTACAAACGTATTTCGTAAATTTGGAAGTAAAATGAAAAAGTAGTTTAAGCATAACATAGCCCTGTTCGTTCTGTTCCTTTTACAGTTTTGTTATCACTGCTGGTTGCATTGTTTTGTGCAAATATAAATATTGTTCAGTACCGTTACCAGTTCAAGTGTGGTTAAATAAAGGATGAATGTTGTTTCAAACTGGCCTACAAGCAACATTTTGTATGATGTTAAATGCTTAATTAATGATGCATTTAATGATGTTAAAAGCTTTTATAATCAAATGATTAATTAGTATTTTATTTTATAATCTTCTATTAGTTTCAAATTGGCAGATTTTTGAGAACCTTGCCGTTTCTGAATAAAAAGAACTGTCTGATGAAATTTAAGCACGGCATCAATTTTTCGGCCACACAAACAAAATTGTTTGGTTTACAGGCGAGGTTATAAGTATATTTTATTTTATTTTATTTTTTAATTTATTCAACTAACCATATATGTTTGACGTGTAGCTCATGGGCTTGAAGAGCGTAGGCGTACATGGTCGGTTTAAAAATTATTTTCCAAATAGGTTACGTCATTTAGAACTTAAATGTTTTTTAGTTTTTACAAATGACTTCTTACTGGTTTGAGTTAAAGGCTTGATATTTACATCACTGACGTATTATTTTGTGCTGATTAAAATGGTGCAGTGGAATGTCAAAATCGGTCTAAATATGGGTTGGACCATGATACGGATAACAATTTTTTACGCACGATAATTTCAGAAACCCGCATGTCCCTGTAAACCAAATGGGGAGTAACAAGGGCACCAAGACCTGATTCAACTACATAAAAAAAAATACTGCTAAAAGTATTGCTTGTTATTTACCAGGAATAGGCGTACATTAAGAATAATGTGTGAAGAAGTAAATGTTTCAATGGTATCTAGTATTTCACTTAATCAAGAGCTTTGTTCTTCCCTTTTTGCATCCACATATAACAAAAATTAAACGGTTGCCTAGCTGCAATTCAGCATCAGAGCTTTCTCGTATACTGTATATTATGACTGATTTGATGACTGTAATAACGCACGTATCACGCTGATGTAAATTCATGGTGAAAAGGATAAAAACACCAAGCATTGAGCATCGGCTAATATACCTCAATACTTTGCTTCTCCTCCACGGAGCATCGTTGGGAGAAAATTTAAACCATAATGATGAATAGGTGATAAGTGAGATGAAGTCATGGAGCAAAGTGGACTGTTGCAACGAATGTGGAAGTGACGTAGGCAGAGGTAGGCCTCCAACAGGGGGTCTACAACATTATCAACCTACTTCCACATCAGTCACAACAATCAATTTCCGCTTGCAAGTTCACTAGTCACATCATCCTCACCTGTCACCCATTCCTCCTATTCACCCTTTTAAATTCTCTCCTGAAGATGTGGCTTGGAGGAAGAGCGAAATATTGAGGTATTTTACCCTACACTCAAAGCTGGAGGAGTCTTTTTTTAATCCTTTTCACCATTGCTGACTGAGTTACCACACTTGAAAATTGGGCATTATTAAAATTCCAAACAGGTGGATGGATTTTGTAGGCCAAACACCTACCAAGTTGTGAGCTTTAATCTATAGCAAAGAACCTTAATACTGTCCAACACTTCCCGTTCCTAACGGACACTCTGTAAGCTCCTAGTGTTGCTACGGATACCAAAATAAACAATGCGGTTCTACAGAACGCAATTCCATATTCAGAGCCATAAAGTGGACCAAAAGGCTATTTTTTAGGATACGTAAAGTCTGGCCAAGAACAGATGGGTGTTATTGTCTTTTGTGCTGTTTGATGTAAAGTTAATACATTTAACAATAATATGGATTAGTAAGGAGACTGATCACTTTGCCAAAAACATAACACGGTAAAAGAAGTAAGGCAGCAGCAGAGGTAAGAAACACAAATTGCTACACGAAAAAGTGTAACCCCCATCCAGTTATTAAGGTATAACATGTTTTGAGGAATCCGATATTAGGCCCGCTTCCAGTTCATTAGCAACTGTTATGACTATTGCACATTTCATATTATCAACACATTAACTTGTTGGTGTTTAGTCTTCCCTCTCAGAAATCTTTCCTCAGTCTTTCATGTCTGTGATCCTTTTAGTTTTAGAAATTAAAAGATAGCGAGTCATAAAAATAGCCTTAAAAATGCACAAAATACAGTAAAAACACAACTTTTCGGGGATTGCTGCACCCTATTGTCAAGGTCAAAGAATAAAAAATACAGCACACGTATTATGCCATGTCAAGACCAACACAAACACACAAATAAATTTCAAATTTGAAAAGCAAAATTTAAAACAAAACCTACGCTTCCCTGAGCAGAACAGGTCATCTTTACTTATTGCTAACCTGTTCTGCTGAGGGAAGCTTAGGTTTTGTTTTAAATTTTGGTATTTAAAATTGAAATTTATTTGTGTGTCGGCGTTGGCCTTGGCATGGCATAATATGTGTGCTGTTTTTTTATTTTTTGCACTTGATAACGGGGTGCAGCAATCCCCGAAACACTGTGTTATTATTGTATTTTGTACATTTTTAAGGCTTTTTTTATGACTTACTTTTTATGTCTGTAATCCCATCTCTGACATAATTACTATTTGTGCTTTTTGTTGTACAATACTATTGGGCCAAGCAGTCTAATTACAAACTTGTGCAGTAAACACGGTTTTATACTCGCGTGTAAACTTAAAATTCGTGGAGTAGTCAATGAAAATTCAGCGACTACAAACACACAATTAAGAAAGTAAAAGTCAAGTTTGTTAAATGTTAAATCTTAACAATACTATCGACAGCTGAAATTGACAGATTTGTTCAGCTAAATAACACTGGGAAAACACTGGCAGTGCAATCGCTTCAATTTAACTTTAGTTCTTGTGGATAATTAACTACAATATATGTTTTAACATTAGTATGTCAACATAAATTACACACTGCTGTTCAACACGGAAACCAGAAACTCGATATTCTGTTAGGGACATAGCCAGGAGTATTCCAGAATGTAAGAGGTTGCTCAAGTTTTTCAAGCACCCCTCCAAGCTAGAATTTTATTTTTATTTTTAATATATCTTTCACCACCATTACATTCCAGTCAGAGGACTGCTCTTGGAGATTTAAGCAGATGGATTAGGTAATGTCATCCACTGGTAATAAAGCTGACGAGGATTTAAAATTTTCCCAGTGTCAAGCTGATGCTGGGATGATGTTCAGTTGTTTCTGCGGAGTAATCGACTTTTTTCCTCCATTTCTATTGGACACAAATTAGTTTTCACACCCCTACTGGTTTAAAACTTAGAACTTGATGAAGGTAACTTAATTTTTGTGTGTTGGTATAAAATTATTGATTAGTTTTTCCACCACAGTGGGGAAGAGTTAACACCCAACTCAAAGTGCAATTAAAATTCAAAACTTATATGTTGAGGTTGGAAGTGATACACATATTACACAACTTTAGATGCGAGGGAGAATGGTATACCACTTGTAATTAGTCAATAATGGAGCAAGGTAATTTCACACTTACCACATGTTTGCCTTGCTGCCTTCGTATTGTAATTAAATTCTATCTGTACTGTTAATTCTTTGTGCCTAAATCCCTCCAACTTTTCAAAAATTTCAAATGTTAGGTAGGAATTAATCGAAGAAAATGAATTGTAACACATTACTGTTAGTACTTTTTTGTATGGCTTTTATGTTTTTCATAGAAAAACTAACCCACGAGCTCGAAGAAAAGAAACAGAAAGCTTTACAGGAGCAAAGCCAGAAACACAATGACCATTTATCATCACTCCGGAAAGAAGTGGAAAAAGCTTTGCAACTAGCAAAACATAAAGTGAGTTATCAAGGAGATAGAAATTGCACGTTTGCATGTGTAGTGAAATGACCGGCAGTACCAGAATATTTTACAATAATGAATTGAAGGGCAAGACTCAATGATGCGTGACTGATGGCACTGCGTTAATCCAATTTTCTACATCTGAGTTTTTACCTTTACAAGTTTGTGCTTAGCCAGGAAAACTTTCTGGTAAAAAAGAAGACACAGGATTTGGGAACTCTGGGGCGAAATGTGTCGGGCACCCTAAGGAATCGATATTTGATCAAGACAAGAATCGTAATCTCAGACTCATCTTCACAGCTATAATACGCCGAGTGTCTCTATATGAAATCGATGATTTGTGTTCTAGCACAAAACTCCTTTCCAGATTTAATTTCCCGACACAAAAGGTCAAGGGATATGTGTTGGAAAGGAGTTGAGTGATAAAATGCACAAATTATAAATTTCGTAGAAGCACGAGTGGGATTCAGTTTGGGAACTTTTGTTTTCTTTCCACAAAACGATTCTCCGAAGTAATTTCGTTTTGTAGTTTCAGTTTCCATGTACGATTTCAATTTTCGATTTACAAAGTAATTTTGATTTAGGATGTTTAGTTTTATGATGTTTACGATGTTTTATCCTACTTGGTGTAGCGTTACTAGCCCCCATCAAATTTTGCCAACCAACCTGTAATTTCGTTTGCGGTGTTTCGTATTTTAGGCACATTTTAATTTTGCTGATCCACCACATTGGACGTACCGAGATCGAAAAGCATCTTCGCGCTTCCGTAAAAGTCCGATGATTCATGAAAGCCTATAAATTCTTGATGAAAGTGATTTCATTGGCCTAATACAGGCATGGAAGGGGCATGATAAATAATTAATCCTTTTCAACGGGTTTCGAAGGTTGTGTAACCCCGTCTCTGGATATTATGTTGCAGGACATGGAAAGACAACAATACATATCCGAATTAGCAGAACAATTACGATTGAGCGAACTACGGTTGCATCAGCTACAAGTTGATTGCGATCAAGCCGAAAACGAGGTTGGACGTCTCAGTTCTGAACTCCAGAACTGCCCGAACGAATTGACACGTTCCCACCCCGAGGCTTCGGAACAAGTGAGGTGAGAACTGTTTTTTTACTAGCTTACAGGTGGAGGGGTATGAGTGAAACAAACATTTATCAGTGCTGGATTAACCATTGGGCCCTTTGGACTGGGTGTTCGTTACAGGCCTATCTTCCAACAAAATTAAGCCAAGACAAAATGTTTTATGAATGCAATTTACTATGTTTATTAACAACCCGCGTTGTTATTTTAATGCTAACTTTTGAATTTCACCAGCGAAAAAATTTACCAAAGTTTAAGAGGCTCAACTCATAACGTCCAGGCTCTCCACTTTTGAATTTACAATGGGCATATCTATTTTTTCTGGGTCTATAAGATAGGACGGTATCGAGCCAAATGATAAACGGTACTTAACTCGGCAACAAAGGCATTATTACCAAAATATTCGGAATGTTATGGTTCAAATTGTGGGTAGCTGTGAACACACAACTGATAAACAATTAGACGCCAAGAATTGCGCCAATAATATGAATAGCATTGAGAAGGGATTTTTGTACATTACACATTATACTAAAGGATGGCTAGGCTTAGGAGTTTGGTATACTAAATAAAGGATGGCTAGACTTAGGAGTTTGGGACTAGAGGAAATGCCTGTATAAACGCGATTGATAGGGAGTGAAATGCTAGCTCTGCCAATTGCAACTAGAGGACACTTATAAGTTCTACAAAGTAGAACTGAACTGAAGTAGTTGGCTGAATTAGCATCTCACTAGCTATCAAACGTGAATGATAGGGAGTGAGATGCTAGTTCAGCCGAATTTTGAAACTAGAGGATACTTATAAGTTCTAAAAGTAGATAAGTGTCCTCTAGTTGCAATTAGCTGAACTAGCATCTCAATCCCTATCAAATGCGTTTGATAGAGGGTGATGCTAGTTCAGCCAATTTCAACCATCTCCCTCTCTAGCAAACGTGAATGATAGGGAGTGAGATGCTAATTCAGTAATGGCAACTAGAGGGGATACTTATATAAGGTCTACAAAGTAGAACTTGTAAGTGTCCTCTGGTTGCAATTGGCTGAACTAGCATCTCACTCCCTATCAATCGTGTTTATACAGGCATTTCCTCTAGTCCAAAACTCCTAAGCCAAGCCAATCTTTAGTATAATGTGTAATGGACAAAAATCTCTTCCTAATGCTGCTATTCATATTATTGCGTAATTCTTGGCGTCTAATTATTATTATTATTATTATTATTATTATTTATTTCAAAAATTCGGCCCACGTTTTTTTTGGACCACAGCACCTCTGCTTAAGTACAAAAAGTGCCGAGTGAAAAAGTGCCGAGTGAATTGTCTATCAGCTGTGTGTTCTGATCAATCCGTGCACTAGAGAAAAATTACGTTATGTACGTACTGGGCCAAGTTTGGATTTCGTATGTACCTCAAGTTGGTCTAGTAAATATTGTCTAATTTAAAATACTGGCAATTGAATGGAGGGGAGAGGGGCTTGTAAAGGATGCAAGGCATCAGGGCCCAGGTCAAATTCACGAGGCAGATGCTTAGATTTTTACGAACAGTTTATAACCTCTAAATATTTATCTGATGGGAGTGTGCAAGCTTTTGCTGCCAATCTACAATTGTTTAGTGGCAGTTTAACTGCAAGTGGCAAGTTCTTATCTTCAGATTAGTAACCTTTACTTTTGAAATTTTTTTTTACAGCTAATCTAAATCAAGTTCTCGGTGATGCCTAAGTTTATTATTGGACTTAATAGAGGCGCTGGTGCTCTATCAAGACCTTTTGCAGAGTCGACACACTTGAACATAAGTTAAAACACTGCACAAAGCTGCACAAAACACTTAAGTTGTGAACTTGAATTCCTACTTACTATCAACTTTCCACGCTGCCAGCACATTCCGAACTTTTAACTTCAATACTTCACTAACCCATTCTGCTCTGTAAAGGTTACCTTACTAAGTATGTTGGGGTGGCTTATAATATATAATATCAAATAGTTTGTTGCAAACGCAACCGGAATGGCAAGGAATTGGTGGTCAACTGCCACTAACTGTCGCTAACTGTAATATAAAAACTTCATCTCAAGACAGAAAATAGCAAACATTGTACACCAACCAGCAAATTTCCCCAGTCAAAACCATTTTCTGATTTATCCAACCTTGGAATTAAATTCCCAAGTACTGAGTATTCTCCAAACCATTAAAATATTAAAGGAATCAAGGTTCTAGTAATTAAAATTGTCAAATACTCCAATTAATTACTCATTCTGTACCAATAAATATTTCTTCTACACGTTCTGAGTATTCCCCAATCCAAAACCCTCTTCTGATTAACTCGACCAATACAAAATTTCAGCTGTGGTATTCAGTATTCTTTAGTTGATTTAAAATTCCAGCACAATCTGCAGAACAAGGAGTAGGGAATTTCAACTAATTAAAGGTACTTTTGTGTGCCTACCGTATCAGATGATTCTCTTGCCTTTTACGTCGTAGTCACGATATTAAAAATAAAAATTTGACCAATGCCTAGATCCGAATAGAAAAAAAAATGGTATATGCTACAAATTTAAGGTTAGCACCATACAAAATCTGATGAAAAAGGCTTCGAATGATTGAAAAATCGATAACCACTGAATGTTATACTGGAATGTCCATATTTTCCTAATTTTAGTGAAATTATTGAAACATCAGTAAAGCTGTAAAGTTTTGCTGACTCGGAACCAAATCCATACCCTAAAGATTCCGGTTCAGATGCCGATTTGGTTGATTCTTAAACATAACCTTCTTAGATCTGTGAGAACAAAAATGCATACACCTTATAAGGAATTTATAAAAGGCTTGCATTTCTTGTGAAGGTATGTGATCCCAAGCCCACCAGTGGAATTGGGACCACATACATTCACATGAAATGCAACCCTTGTAAAAATTCTATAAAGGTAGCTTTAGCTTTTGACGCGCTCCCAGCCGAAGCCATGGTGCTAGAAGGAGAGACAATTTTGCTAGGTAAATCCCATCGGAAATTCGTAGGATCTGTTACATGCCCCAATCGACATGAGCACGAGACATCACAGGGCCCTTCTTTCTCTTCCCGAAAATGCCAGGGGTGGCTGAGGCCGGACTCGAACCTGAGACCTCTGGCACATGAGACAGTCATGCTAACCATCAGGACATCTTGCCCCATCATATAAAGTAGCGGCCAACCTTCACGAATGTGAATTTTGTGGCACTCACCATTTGGCCAGTAGACATTAAAATGCACTCGCCATTGTCCATTACCTCCTCGCCACGTAGAAGAAATTTTAACTTTTGCTGTTGCTTAATGCTGAAATATTGTTTGCATTAATCTAACTCTCTAATCAGCTAAAGAGGCCAGCAAGAGTTTTACAGACTTGGTTGGATAGCCCTTGTAATTCTGCGCACAACGCTGCAAACCGCTTGTTTCTAGCTAACACGGTTCCCAAGATTAGACAAAAGCATCTGGAGTTTGTTAATCAGTCGCCATCTTGGTGAGTAGCTCTAAAAACCAAGCAGCCAAATGCTGACTTTTCCTCGCCTTTTGGCGAGTGGTGACCGACATTGGTGAAGGTTGGTGGTATCATTTCTGTAGTTAAAAAAATTTGCCAAGTTCGGCGCTGTTCTTGACGTATACTGAGATAGATCCTTAATCTGTCCAACAAATCTCATTTCTAACGGAAGTTCCTGGTGTAACACTAGTAATTTTTTACTGTTTTCTAGTGGCAATCATCGCGTCCACAACTGGCATACGTGACAACATATTGTGTTACGCAACTAAAAACTAATAAATACATTTAAAAGATGTCAAAGGCCAGTTACGTAATTGCATTTCCAAGAGAAAAAGAGCCATAAGATCAGCCCGTGTGTAATAAATATTTTTTTATCCTGTTGTTAAACTGTTCTAAGTCGTGCCATGCGTACCTAATATTCGGCCAAAAAATATATCACTTCTCCAAAAATATTTCACTGATTCACACACTTCTGTAGTGAAGCAGTGCTATGGGGGAAAAAAACAAGTATTTGCCTTGGTTAAGTTTCAGTTAACAGTATTCTTAGTTTATTAAATACAAATTAATATTACGCAAAAACAAGATAAAGAACTTGTGCTGCAAATACCATGCTTAGGTGTCGATAATGGTAAAATTAGGCTAAGTCATTTAAAAACAACTAATGCAACAAAACACAATGGACAAAGACAGCCAAATTAATGGCTGTGTCAAATATTCGCATATGAGCACTAAAAGAAACTTTAAAAAAACATAGAAAGCCCATGAACGAATGAATGAACTAGCAACAAATCAGCCCTCAATTTGCGTAACTCATAATACTCAATACCAGTTTGTTACAGCCTTTTATTTCACAAAAGGTTGCATAAACCTTGTAGAGATTTAGTACAGCGAGGAACTAATTCGACAAGATAGTCTTAATATTCTAAAACACGTCGAACAAAAACTTTGAAAGCCCAGATCAAAGTGCTGATATCATTTGATCTACATCATCTCTTTCAAAATACCATCCTCTGGTTTGTAGCCTTAACTATTTGAGTATAGCGGGAAATCACTTTAAATCATGGGTAATAAAATGAGAATAAAATAAACAAAATAAAAGTTCATGATACAACAAAATCCTTTTCATTCTTGATGTCCTTCATGCTCTTGCTTAAGCTCAGGCCCAGATTTATGGTTAAAAAGAAAGGTGTGATGTTAAAGCTGGCAGCCAGGTTATTGGGTATAGCACACTTGTCTGTGGATTTCGTGCTAACAACCCACAAAGGGCAGTGGCATAAGTGCACTATGACAAACCGTACAAACGACGGAATACAATATCGAGTGTACAGCTGCTCACTACCTGCCTGTCACCTGCGTTTGCAACACCCTACGATGCGACACTTATGCTATGTTGGGTCACCAAGGACGATGCAATGACAAAAGCCATCAAAGACAACATTTTGGAAAAAATACTCCCCACAGAATCTTGTTTTCTGGGTGGGTGCCCATTCCGCCCGTTTATAAATCTGGGCCTGGTTAAACTAAAGCCTTATAAAAGTCTTCTTTGCTTGCAATCTCTTGCTTTCCTCGTGCTCATTCTCCTGTCTTGTTGCTTGCAGGTACTGGCTCTCACAGATTCTCATGCTTCCGTTCCTCTGCCTCTTCACCTCTGCTGCTCTATCCATGTCGCTCGCCTTTGTATTTCTCTCATTTGTCTTCTTTGCCTTACTTCCGTATATTCCTTTATGACGGCATCGAACCCGAGTGAGATATTTTCTATCATTACTACCGAGCGTCTACATATGTTGATCGTGTTTGTTAAAATGGTGTAACTATCATTACATATTTATGGTACTCCAGTCACTACGACGATGCGCTGTCAACTCAAGCCCGCAGCATCCAGATTTACGGGAACAAGTGTGTGTGCGTGCTTTGTGTGGCCGTGAGTGTGAAAAACTGTGCACAAGTTTGCACAGCATAACGACGATCGATTCCATATTCTGTATTACGCTTCACAGCTTTATCCGAAGATGTTTTATAATATTTATGGACTAAGGCGACAGAAGATGATTCTTATTTTTGCTTGTTCGCCAAGAATGAAGTGACAGCAATATTATGCTGATGTGATTATTTTATATCATAATAATAAAGCTATTTAAAAAGAGAGTTGTGTTTACATTTTTTCCATAATTTGAACAATTTTTTATGCTGCTTTTGTAATACTGGGAAATTATTCTTTTAGCTTTAGCTGTTACTGTTACTGGAGGATGTGGCCATAGCGATTAAGGCGCTATGCATGTGATCTGGGGGCGAACTGGGTAGCCGGTTCGAATCCGGGCCATGCCACTCCGACAAAACGTAAGTGCATAAAGGTGGCTTACTAAACTACGTTATTTCTAGTGTATGATTTTCGCTATTGGCTAATTTCCAATTTTCCTTAATATTATTTCCAGCGATTTATGTCTATTTATTATGGAGTATTAGCATCTATAACTGAAATTCCCATACCTTGGAAATCAACGTAGATATTTCCTCTGCCATTATCTGTAACAATTTCTAATTTCTTTCAGTGGGTTACTATACGTTCACTGTTATTATTGGTAATTATATCAATTACAGCATTTGTAGCACTAGTGCATCAGATCCAAGATTATTAAATCGTTTCATAGATGTAGAGACGTCAGATGAAGTTAGTGGTTTGCTTCATATGATGAACGTTGCTGCATTAAATAAAAATGAAGTATGATTAAACTCCTACAGAAAATAAGTGCCAGATTGCTGCTGCACGTAGTAAAACGGTAGTGCGGGGGCTCTGCTCCTGTTTGCTTAGACATATCTACTCAACTGTTTAGAAATTGGGGAACAAAAATGCAACAAAACTCAAGTGTGGAACAAACATTTTATAACAATCCTTAATCCACTGTGTACAAAATTGGATTTATATTATGAAATCTTGTATAAAAACATGAATTACTGGCTATACTATCCAACAGTGACATTGATACACACCAGTAATGAATGCCCTCCACTTAAATAAAAGTATTGGCAAATATAACGTTTTGTTGGTAGAGCAATGCCTTGCTGTTTCTCAAAGGCATAGCTGCCTGCAAATCCTTTTATCATAGCAATCAGTTAATCATGTAAATTAATAGCTGCCCACAGTGTTACACATGCTGATGGAAGGTTTCTGTAGACTTATGTCAAAAAAGTAGAATCTATTGGTTTCAATCCAGTTAAAATTTGAAGACTTCAAGGGAAATAATGCTGCGACAATAGATTGTATTTTGAGGCTAGTAGAAGCTAAATATGGTAACACATTTTTTGCAAAACAGTTTTTTTCTTCGACGTGTGAATGTTAGCTTGCCAAATATTGGACATTAACATAATTGAAAGATATTTCCAAAAATATTAGGAAATCCGGACTCATTTACGGTTGTTCAAAGAACGTCATTCAAGCTGCTGTCTGGAACTTCGAGTAGCACCAATCTTTACAGACCCAATACATTAATAATAATAATTCACTCGTACACAGCATTCATCTCAGTCTGGCTCTCAACGGTTATCCTGTTTGCGTGAATAATGTGCACTCGACGAGATTGATTAAGCAAAAGAAAATGAACTGGCCCCATCAAAATAAGCGTTCTGTTCTGTTACGCATCATCTTGCAGGGATGGCATTTCTTTCCAATCTTTCCTTCATCCTGTGCAGCCAGTGAACAAAGTCATTGCGCATCGATTCAGCTAACAACTTTTCAAGAAGCAAGGGACATCTGCTATCCATTGAGACCAACACTTGAACACTTTGATTATGAAGGTCTCCAGTATTGCGAAACAAAACGTGATTGTTGTTATTCACTAAAAGAAAAGGAGGTATGAAGAGGTTTAACCCACTGTTCATCGACAGTAATGTTTTGTAGCAACAAATACAGTAACAAAAGTGCTATCCAGGTACACAGGATGATTAAAAATAAAGCAAACTTTCAGGTCAGATTAAGGAGATAAACATAAGGCAAAAGTGTTTTTGTACAACATGTGCTCCTCTCCTTCCAAGGTTTGAATACAATGGCACTTTCTTTAGTTCCTTTTATGCGATTTCGTTAAAAAAATATTTCGTAAGCTTAATGTTTTCTGGTAAAAGTTGCAACACAAACATCTTTGCAGTGGAAAGCCAGGTAACAACAGCCGCTAATTTAGTTTCCTTTAGTACTCGGCGTGATATCCATGTAAGCAAGCACTTTTGGATAAATGTTGTGTTGGGCATTTTTAATTATGTTCACGTACCTGCCTAGTCTGATCTGAAGCTATGTTGGCTTCATTTTGAAACAATGGGTACATGGCCCTTTTTGCCAATTGTGGACTATTTATTTTAGTTGTATACATACTGCACACATAAAAAAGCAAATCAAGGGCAGCACGTCCTTTACTTGGCTGAGAACTAGGGATGCGATCTGGCAGAAATTGGCCAAATCTCAAACGGGTATGAAAACCAAATTTTGATGCCAGCTCAGGGCCAGGGCCACAAATTTAAACTTTAGCGATGCAAAATTAAATGATGTATCGCAGTTTAGCGACACAACTGTATTAAATGAGACAACATAACAGCTTAGCCATGATCGTGTTTGCGGACACGGAGATGCTAATCCCTTCCAATATTATGGGCAGACCAAGTGTCACACATGCATTCTGGGAAATCATGCCATTGTCTTGCCCAAGCATCCGTGCGTGTAGCTAAAAGTAAAAGTAAAACAAAAATGGCTATTGTTTCAAATAAAGTAAACTTTTGTATTGTTTTTTACTAAATAAATAATTCCTTAAAAAGTTGCTAATCATTTTTTCCTGACTGCTACGCAAATTTGTATTTTGTATCGCATTTCTGCTATGCAATTTTTCTAAAACAATTCGAGCCCTGTTGCTACGAGATAAAATCGCGGGTACCACTACTCTTTCCTCTAACCATACCATCAACACAGGAGGAAATTCAAAAAAAAATCTATATAACTAAGATCGTAAGATTTGTTTGTGTGTGTCTGTCTGTGTGTGTCCGCGGTGGGAATCTCGATGATCCTTATTCAATTGAAGTCCGTAGTGGGAATCTCGATAATCTTAGTCCTTTTGTTTTTTTGGTGTTTCCAACTAAATTGTCTGTATTAAGTAATGATTCAAACTGTCTTTTCAACAAAGATGCACGGTACTGATGACGTCATGTTTTTTTCCCAGTCACAATGCTTTAATGCAAGCGGGAGCTAGGCCTGTCTCGTAACCAAGGATCTAACGAAAGCTTGGGCGATTGCTAACGGGAAATCACAGTATTTTCATGCCAACGGGAAATAACAACAATGTCTATAATAACGGGGGGGGGAACTAGTTTCAATTAAGACTAAAAAAATCTACAAGTTTTAGATTTACAGAACTAAATCCTTTGATTTTGAATAAATTAAAAATTCCTGTGAATCAGAATAGAACACCACCATTTTAAATACTGGCCTCCAAAAAAATGTTTGCTTCTAATCCAGTAGCATAGGATTGGGGTTTGATGGAGTAGAGGCTCCAAGTGGCCCCTTGGGATCAAGGTGCCGTCACAATGGGCTTCTGCAAAGACGAAAATTCAAGATTAGGTTTACTTACCACACATCCGAAATTTGCAGACGTTGACAGATTCGGTGAAAATGTAATCTTTTCCAGATTGCTTGGCGCTGTATTTAGCTACTGCGATAACTTGTCCAATGTAAGCCTTTTCTTGGTGAATTAGGGCGGAATACTTCCACACACCCATTTTGTTTTCATCATCGATAATTTCTAGGTCAATCCTAGGCAGTCAAAAGAAACTGACTTATTGTACGTTTCCAAAGTAGCGTGATCAATTTTTTTTATAAACAATTGGGGAGGAAGAGATGGGTTGATGAAAATGCTACTAGTAACAAAAATAAGAATCGGAGAGAAGTCGAAGGGAGAGGAAGTTACAATGAAGATAGATAAAGGGAAGAAGAAGCAGATTACTGGTACGAGAAAGACTTAAAGACAAACAGAAGATTGTGAGAAATGTTGGAGCATAAGAACTTTTCCATGCAACAGCAAAACTTGAAATCAGTCTTGGTTTTAGCATGCTAGAATTAATTCGGCAACCATCTGCATCTCGAGCTAACAATCTCTGGGGCAAAATCACACCATTCCTGAAATTAAAGTTAAAAGAATACATCCCACTGGGGAAAGACTGGGTAATATTAAATCGTCACAGCCCATGTTTTTCGCGTCCTTGCATTACTCTGGTTTCATTTTATACATGTCGAAAGAAACTAGTTGGCTTAGGCCTTTAGAAAAAGGCCACAACATCACCAGAGCTGATGGAAAATGAAAGTTGAGGGAGGAGGATGGCTGCTGCAACAGCATAGTCTCAACCTACTCTAGAAAGAGAAACTTGCAATAAAATAGACGGAAAGCAGAGAAAGGGGAATAGACTGAAAGAATGTGGGGAGAGGATCTGACAGGTAGCCGGAAGCGAAACAGACAAAGGATGATCTGATGGTGGATAGGGAAATGAGGGAAGAGTCGGGATGACAAAAAGGGGGTGAAAGGGAAGAAGTTGGAGGAGTACAGAAGACAGGTTTGTGGGACTGGGAAACAACAGAAAACTGATATTCTCTGAAATATGGTACAAAAGTCAGTGAAATTTGGAAAATCTGTAGGAAATTTTCACGAAAAATTTTGTACACTAACAACATTTTGCAATCCTGGAGAGAGGAGACAGTGAATGAAAGAAGGACTGTAGAAATGGGGTAGGGGAGAGAGATATAGTAAATGAAAGAGGGAGTATAGATAAAGATATGAAAAGAGAGAGAGAGGTGAATGAAAAGAGGAGTGTAGAAATGGGGTAGAGGCGAGAGATATAGTAAATGAAAGGGAGTATAGAAATGGGGTAGAGGAGAGAGATATAGTAAATGAAAGAGGGAGTATAGAAATGGGGTAAGGGAGAGAGAAAGATATGAAAAGAGGGAGAGAGAGGTTAATGAAAAGAGGAGCGTAGAAATGGGGTAGAGGAGAGAGATATAGTAAATGAAAGAGGGAGTATAGAAATGGGGTAAGGGAGAGAGAAAGATATGAACAGAGGGAGAGAGAGGTTAATGAAAAGAGGAGCGTAGAAATGGGGTAGAGGAGAGAGAGATAGTAAATGAAAGAGGGAGTATAGAAATGGGGTAGGGGAGACAGAG
>JAHWFP010087645.1:98855-118438 GCA_023313725.1 Lithobius niger | reverse complement strand
AGCGTAGAAATGGGGTAGAGGAGAGAGATATAGTAAATGAAAGAGGGAGTATAGAAATGGGGTAGGGGAGACAGAGATATGAAAAGAGGAGTGTAGAAATGGGGTAGAGGAGAGAGATATAGTAAATGAAAGAGGGAGTATAGATATGGGGTAGGGGGGAGGGTTTTTTTTCCCGATTGGTTAATTAACTGCATAAAGTCAAAAGCTGCTTATATCTACAAACTTGCTCACCATGTTGTTGGTTTCCACTGGCGGCATATTTTTGGCCTAAAGTGTTCACTGTGTAAACACCTGTGCATCTGCCATTACAGAAATGTTTGCGTGTAAATCAGTAGTTTTCTAGTTGTTTTCTGGTAGCTTTGGGTGAAAAGTAGTAGAAACTTGGTTTCATATGACAGCAAACTAAGTTGGTTGTATTTTGTAAGCTTAGTTTGGTATGCTGGCAGTGCTTAATTTCTGATTTGAAAAGTACCCGAACTGTCAATTGTTTGCAGAGGAATGAGGGAAGGTTCATTTACACCCCTCACAACCACAGCTTTGGGGTTTGGGAGAGTGCTGTAAGCTCCCAAAGTGGGGTCCGGAGCACAGTCCCAAAACTTTCCCTTTTTCAACACCTATTCTGGCTACTGGATGGTACCTTTTTTAAAAAAGATTTTCACGCCAGTACGATATGTTATTTTGTTTCACCTCTTGCTATTTTGATTTACTTTGGGAGGAAAAAAGGTCCTCACCCCCCTCCCCACCCCGGGTGAACCATTGATGTACGATTTTCAAAATCATGAAATAAAAAAAAACGAATGCAATTTTTTTTATTGCTGATACCACATCTTATTCATTTTTATTATCGTTTCAACATTTATAAAACGCCAAAAAGTAGTATGAACAATTTTTGCCACACCACCGGCTCCAACGCACTTGTTACTTACACCATGGTACGAGACGAGCAAGAGAAAACTAGAAAACTGATTATTTTAAGTTGGTTGAGCATTTGATTTGAAATTGCTCAAATTTTCGAAAGATGAGAGACGTTTCAGTACAGTTGAAATGCTGATCTTGAAAGAACCGGAACGTTGTTCCGGACCGTTTCGGCCCAAATTAAGCCAGATGTGCTAGTAGCAAAATTGCAAGCAAGTAACAACTAAACAAAATGGTACCCTGGATACATAAAATCTACTGATATTTGCAAAACACATAATAGGTAGAACATTTAGCAGGTATCAGCAAAGCTATCAATTGGTGGCTAAACTGCAACTAATATATGGAGGCTACAAAATCTACCAGTTGGTGGCTACACAGCCGTCAGTGTGTAGTAGTTTTCAGATAGTGTTTCAGATAGTATGGGTAAAAAATAAATTTACGAAATTCATATGCCCCACCCACCAATTTTGTTCCACTATAGGAGAAAATAAATCCCACACAAATTTAGACAGATTGGCCAACATTAAGAGGTCGCTCAAGCTTGTTAAAGTTTTTAATACTTTACGATATGCGCTGTGCGATACAAAGCACAGTGCAATACTTACATACATACAATGACTGTTAAACTTGTGAAAATATGAATATTAAATAATACTAGTAGTCTTGCTGCCAATACTAAAAAGGTAGAATTCCTAGTACTTCTTCATGCAACGGTCACTTTTTCTACATTTCAGAAAGTAGTGGTGGTGGCCGGTAACGACTTGTAGTAGAAATTGTTTTTCATGCTCATCTTTAGCAAACAAAGCGTAAACTCAGTATTAATGCGACTTCGCGCTCAGCATTGTAATTGAATACTTAAGGTTTAGAACTATATCTAGGCCGTGCTTGTAATCATCTTGGGCCTTCCATGAATCTAGGTCCGACTGCAAGTAATCTGTTGGTATGTTTAGATAATTGAAGAATTTCGGTGTTTTTCCCTCACAAAATCGGCTACAGTGAAAGTTGAAATAGCCTTTCTCTGGGTAGCATCTAGTTGGTAATATTGGTGGTTCTGCCATACCTTTATGACCACGTTCGGCAATGGACTTTGCCTTTTGTTTTACTGCACTTGAGTGAGACAAAGGAATCAAAGAAAGCAAGTCCTGACAATTCTTACTCGGGTAATAGATATGTGCCGAAAATTTGGAGAATGCAGCTTTCAACAGTGTTGTCTCATACATTGCACATTTTTGGAGGAAGCAGGGGCGTACTGGCTATGAGGAAAATGGAGGTTTCCCGTGGGGCTAGCTCCTAGGGCCTATCGGGGTCCTACTGAAATTTTTTCATGAAGCCTGATTTCTATGAAATGCTACAAGAGGGAAGCCTGCGTTAACCATTTCCCGGGCCTAAATGGCCCTCGCCAGTATCCCCCTGAGAGGAAGTCTAGATCATTCACAGGGAAGACACTGCGTGGGTCCAACTGGTAACCCAAGCTCTAATGTGCAACATTATTATAAACACTCAAACATTGCATAAACCCTTCCTTTCTGATGCATGAAGTTTGGACTGTGCTTGCTGCATGAAAATAGTCAGGCTGTTCAGTGCTTTCACTAACCATGGAGCAAGACACATGCCTTATTCAAGCTTCCTGTGTTTGTAGAGGTTGTGTCAAAGCACACGGCATTGACACGGCTGGCGATTCCCCAATCATCCAGTAACTTTACGACAGCAGATGATTGCGCCTGATCCCAACAACTGATCGACTCAAACACTCGAAACAAGGACAGGAAAGAGATCAATTAGGTCCTTTTCCATCAAGTCTGGAAGTAGTTTTCCATCGAGTGAGACTTCAAGAGTATATTCTGACTTCAACTTTGAAGCAATTTCTTTTCGAATATGCCTCCGCGATCTATAAATGTTAGAAGGTCGGACTTTCAACTCATCAATGTTATAGCCCACACTCTTTGCCGTGGCTGTTAAAACCAATGTAGCTGCTCGGTAACTTATTTTACTTTTGTCCAAGGAGTCACCAGTTCTGGAGTCAGTTTCAGAGTTTTCGGGGTTTGTTTTTTACAGGTTGAAGTTTGAGCGAAAGCTTCAGTGGTTTCATTACCATAACTTGCGGAGTCTTCTTCACTCTAGAATACAACCCATGCCATGTTGTTGCTCCTGTTCGGCACTCTGCAGCTTGCTGTTTTCTTTCCAACAGTTTGTTTTCCTATTCTCGCTACAGTATTCCTTGCCAGCTAGCGACGTCCGCTTCGCCCGTCGTTCCCATGGTGCGAGAAAGCAAGTCCTGACAATTTCGACAAGCAGGAGTTTACAGTCTCATACATCGCAAGTTTTTGGAGGAAGTCTAGATCATACACAGGTGCAGAACTGTGTAGGGAGTGGTACACCAAGCTCTAACTTACAACTTTATTAAAGTCGGGCAGCCATTTTGAAAAAGAAATTTCAAAATTAGCAGTTAGCTTATTGAAACTGAATGAAGAACCTATGTATTCTAATGCTGTCAATATGAAAAACTTTAGCGCTCATGAGCTACCCCTAAATGTTGTTCAATATAGCTGACATTTTTTCCAAAATTGTTTCACGTAAAGAGGAACAGAATTGCAGGGTGGGACGCTCAAGTATCAGTACTTCGATTTTTTGAAACACCTCCCCCCCCCCCGTAGGTTTAAAAAAGAACCCAACTGGCGGTTTAATTGCAGCCAACGTGGATGACGGTTGCAAAAAGCTGCCAATTGGTGAACTGCATTCAGTTTAGAGAGTGCAAGAAGCTACGTATTGATAGTTAAGCTGCAACTAACAGAACCCTTGTAGAGGGTTATTCTTTTATTTGCTGGGGACAACCGGATAAACAAAAAGAAAATGCTTAAACATAATTGATTTAGTTAGTATTTATTGCTTAGCGGATTCCGCGTAGAGAAAAAATGATGTTTGATCTTGCTGTGTGACAAAAGAACGGTGACAGGTACACGAAGCAAATTATGTAGAAAAAACAATCGGAAGGAGTGAGGGCTAGACAAAGGCACAAAGGGGAAGAGGAGGTAGATGGAATGGAAATTAGGGAATTATAAGCTATATAGAATTATATCAGCATGGCGCTCCAATTGCAATTAATTAATGTCTAATACTATCATCCGAGTTTGAACTATTTTCATCAGTAATGTCAGGAGTTACGTATGTTAAATGCCAAGACAGGATGATATACGTTTGTACAAGTGTTTTGTGTACTAGCTGGCAAGGTGTAATAACATCTGGTAATAACATGGAACAGTTTCCAGGGTCTGTTTTGGAGCAATGAGCATTGCAATGATTCGATTCTTTCTACAGTGCAGTACTGCATGTGAGAAACTGGGAGGAGTCCCACTATAGAAGTTATGGACCTATGATTGGTAGGGGCTACTCCAAACAATCTATTCTCTGCCATGCAAATCCGTAATGGAAAACACTTAGCAGAAATAACAAGGCACATTGTGATTAATGAAGACCAGATTGTTGTCGAAATACACTTTGTTATTTATGCGACATATGATGGCACACCTTATGTTATTTATGCATATATGATGGCACAAATAATATAAATAAGATGGCTACCATCATGAATGAGTAGGTATTGGACTCTGTATGCCTTTGGCGGGTTTTCCAAGTGGCAAGGCATTCAATGCGGAAGGTAAGAATGGAGGATAGTTTGAACTCTGCCAGAATGGAACCGGGTGAAATCCCTGCACAAAGCTTTAGTGGATAAGATAGCATGGAGTTTTCTGTAACTGTGTTGCGTAGTCAAAAAGACCATATCTTCGTGAACACTTTGCAACATCGTTGGAAGATGTGCCACTTGATTCCATTGTTGCAATCGGGTCGCTGAGACTTAACATGTTGGAAATTGCATTTAAGGACAAAATGAATATGCAAAAAAACTTTTAGAGGCAAACATGGATATCGGTGCAAAGTGATAGACTTTTGTGTTAATACAGTTAAGTGCAGGATGGTAGGGCTTCCATATGTGGTGGACAAAGAAGAAATTGCAGGTTTCCGTGGTCTAGGTGCAGTGCAAAAGGTAACTAGGGTGAATCCAGACTTAAGCTTTCTGAAGCATAGCTTCACGAATGTGCAAAAAATCTACTCCATCTTTTTGCTTCCAAGTCAGTGAATGATATCTCGGACCTTCTGCATATTAGTGGTATTACAGTGTTGTTTGCGGTGTCAAACAGGGCCTCAAGCTGCCTACGTATGCAGAAAACTAGGCCATGTTCGTAGTGCGTGAACGTATGTGAAGTGTGCCCTCTGCAAAAAATTCCATGATGGTGATTGTCCCCCAACACTCTATGCATCTGCGGCATCAAAAGGGCCTGCAGTGGAAGTGTCGGAGGAAGAGAAAATATGACAAAATATGCTTGAATAGGGCTGATGAGGGATCTTTGTTCACTTGAGTTTGTTTCTGCCGTCAGCGACTTTCCACCACTGACATACCCCTAGGATTAGTCCTACCAAGTGTTAAGCCGACTGGCCTACTTATGTCTGCTAGAGTGTCAATCAGAGTATCTCACCTAGAGTCTTACCGAATATCCAGTCATGAAGTGACAATTCTAACGTCCTAACAGGTTTTGAATCAAGTGGATAATCCAGTAGAGAGCGACGTTATCACACTGTGCCATTTGTAGTTGTACTGGCATTTGTTTCTCTTGGGGGCTCAGAGTTTTCCATCAACAATACATGTTGTAATATTTCGTTTGCAACTGATTGTTGCTACTAATCAACATTACCCTTCACATTGCTCGCTCTTTTTCATTGCTACCGTGCAAAGAATGAACACATTCACCCTTTTTCATTTCGTAATTCTTCGTTTGTAACCGATTTTTACTACTAATCGACACTGCCCTTCTCTTGGTGTGGTTGTTTACTTTGAACGTGTCGAGTCATTGTGGATATTTTACGCTTAATTCAAATATTTTTACTCAACAGTTTGGGGCTGCTGGGCAAATTTTCGGCAAACATTTCAACTTTACAGTTCGTTTGTCTTCTTCAGGCTCATTTTTCCCTCGAGACGACACTCTAACGAGGGAAAAACTAGCCTGAAGAAGACAAACGAACTGTAAAGTTGAAATGTTTGCCAAAAATTTGCCCAGCAGCCCCAAACTGTTGAGTAAAAATATTTGAATTAAGTGTAAAATATCTACAATGAACTGCCCTTCTCATTGCCAGCCGCTCGCCCTTTTTCATTGCTGTCATGCAAAGACTGAATATCGACCTACAGCTACTATGCCGAGTGCGGGTTTGAATGTGGTTGAATAACTTTGGCTGCAGAATATTTTGTCATCAGATTCTTTGCTGCAGCTTGTGCTTTCTGGTTGGACACCTTGCCGGAACCATTTATCATCTGTGGTGATATGCATGCACACCACCCTTTATGGGGTCTACGCAGAATTGAGAATCGAAAGGGTTTCAGAGTGGCTTCTTTAGTGGAAAAATACCTAGTACTGCTAAATGATAATGTCCCCAACGTTCGCCCGTTGGCATGGTGGTGTTTATCAAAAATCAGTTCTAGACCAAGCGTTCTGTTGATGACGGAGTGAGCCGGAGTCTTCTACATCCAGGTCAGTTTGGTTTTCGTAGCGGTTTAACCAACCCAAGATGCAGTCCTTTTGTTGGAATTTGGGATTAGGGAAGCCTGGGCTTTAGTTCATGAGCTCGTCGCTTGTTCTTGGATGTGAAGGCAGCTTATATGTCAGGGACTATTTGAATTCTGTTTGGATTTCACTTACGAAGTTTGGGGTCAGTAGCCAAGTGATTCATTACCTGCAGCACTCTTTTACGTAGGAGTTTTTGTACGAGGTCAGGATCACTTGTTATAGCTTTTGTTCTACCAGCCATGGCTTGCCACAGGGGTTGAGTCCTTTGCTGTTTGTTGTCTAGCTTGATGGTGAGTAGCGGCGAAATAATCCACATTGCAATATAGCAGCATTTGTGGATGATATTGATATTTGGTTGGAGGCACCATCCATGTTGACCATTCAGTCAGCATTGCAATCGGTTGTTGTCCAACGATTTCTCTTGCTCCATTAAATTTTCTATTGTAGTCTTCAGTAAACACCAACTGCAGCCGAATAGTCTTTACAATGTGGGAGTTGTAGTTGACAGTGTCTGGGCTAAGTACTTGGGCGCTTGGTTGAGTGGTAACTGGGAATGGTTTTAAAAAAATGCGGAAGTTGAGGTCAAAGATTGCCTCATGCTTTCGATTACTCATAAGATTGGGTGGGTCGTCCTGGGAAGCTAATAGGTTGCTACTGTGCAAAGTGTATATGACATTCGTCTTGTCTCAGGTGGGCTATAGTTTATCGCCTGAGATCTAGTCAAGCAGTTGAATAACTTTCAGGTGAGTGTAAATGTCTGCTGCGTCTGATCACGGGTTGCAAACTGAATACTCCCACCTCAGCCCTGCTTGTTGAAGTTGGTGTTGAAGTTGGTGCTTCATTGATTTATAGGGTCCAGGACCTACAGTCAGGGCCATAGGAAGTAAATTAAAAGTGGTACGGTCTAACCTAATCAGCTAGGGGGTCTGGGGGAGCACTGTGGAGTTCCCACATTAGGGTCCTGGGCAGAACCACGGAAGTTGAAGCAATTTCTGGTACTGTAGTGTCTTATTTGGCTCGGAAGGCCATGTTATGAACAAATGTTTAAGGTTTTCTTTTTTATTTAAAATGTGGACCACCGCCGGGCCCGATCTCGGACCTTCGGGGGGGGGGGGGGGAATTCTTTTTTGTTTTTTTGTAGTTCGTTCCACCGACTGGGTTCATTTTCCTGACCGACAGTGACTTTTTAGTTGGTTCCCCCCCCCCCAATTTCGGCCATGAAGCTACTTTGTGCTATCAAGTGTAAGATTTTGATTGGAAGAGGGCACATTTTTGTGTTTATATAAGCTGTTAGTATATCCAAATTACGTGAGGTCGGTGGGTATTCTTGTGTTTTGAGTCCCAGTCGCGGTAGTTGGCTTTTATTTCTTTCTCAGATTAGTGCATTGTGTATCCTAGCAAAACCAGTCTTTATGCAGCCTGTTTGCTTCATTCACCCATTATCTTACGATTTATTTTTGATTTACGTCAGTTCATTTTAGAACCTTACCCTTATGTACGTAGCACGTAATAATTCGTCTCCCCCTTTATGTATGTAGGCGATGTTTCCTATTCCATTATTAGTGACTTACGAAACTTATTTTTGAGAAAGTTATAATCGGTTGGCTGCTGTGTTGGGCTTTCTCCAAAGTTTGGTGTTGACCACTTGCTGCGTAGGGTGTGGGGAAAATAGATGCACTACGTGATGGTATATTATAAACTCCATGGTTTATGCTAGAGGGACAGACGCTGCTCTTCAAAGCTCGGCATGAAAGCCACGCTCATGTTACAGGGCCGCTTCAAAAGTTTGACAATAGTGTGTTTGTTTGGGTATCTTAAAACTTGTGTGCCGAAAAGTTGTACGGCAAATGCCGCACCTGCCATACCGCTTCCTACGGCCATGCCTACAGTTACTTAAGGAATTGCTGTCACCAGAGTTATGATCGGGTTTGACAGGTTCGCCAAGGCTACTATTTCTTTACACAATTTGGTTTCCTACTTGGGTGCGAAGGGTGAAGCGGTGGCTGTGGCCAAGAAGCCATGGGACACCGAATTTGAAATTAAACTAGCTTTTCAACCTATTACTCCACGGTTGCTTGCGGAAGTGGCGTCATCTGTTGCTGTCTCTTCATGTGTCTCAGACGTTTTATCGTAACACTTCCTTTTCGTCAAGTGGCCTCAGTGTGTAGAGGTCTGGATTCCCCCCATGGATTCCAGACCTTAAGCTTCAATTTTCACACCTTCTGCAAAGACTACCAAATGTGATGCTGGTTGAACTTGCAGGCATTTCCTTGTCCGTGGCTTGGCGTTGGGTGCAGTTACTGTAGTGATTAACTCAAGAATCATAATCAGCGGTTTGATTCCTTCATTCCGAATTCCTTGGTCAGAGATCTGTACGCCTAATTGTGAATGCTGTTATTTGGTACTCTTCAAGGCTGCATGCAGCCTTAAACTTGGCTGGGTCCCAGGTCACTCAAATGTGGAGGGTAACCTAGTGGCAAATGATTTCTCTCGATGCAAGTCGTCCTTGAATACTTCCGAGTGCAAGAGTGTCTCAGATCCTGATTGATCTTCATACGGTTCTCAATACAGTAGTTTGTGGACAGTACTAGCAGGCACTAGCATGAGGTCTGCTCCAAAAGAGGCTAACCTCATGCCAAAGGCAATGCCTTCATTGCTGTCCACATTTTGCATGGAGCAGGCAGGCTTCTTGACTTGTCAGGATGACACTGGTTCTCCACAGTGTTATTGTGGAGCTGAAGTTGAAACGGTAGAACATTTCTTTCTGGATCCCCTACACACTGTTTCATATAATTACAAGAACCTAAGGGTGTGCTCTGTCCAGGCACAGATCCAAAGGGGAAGGAGGGGGGAGTGGGAGTGATCACCTTTCCTAAGACCTTTAATAAATTAAATCAGACACCATGAGCTGGTATTTAAAAAAAATCGTCTTCACTGATTGAGTAAATTATAGTCACGATTCATGATTCCATAGAGAATATACACCGACACAATAACATAATTAGAATATTAGTATTTCTTTACTACATTCCTTCACGAATATTTTCCAAATTTTAAGACACCAGAAAAGCTCGAAGGCACGATCACGACATGAATAATAAGACGTTGCACAAAGCTCTGTAAGTAAAGTGAAATTGTTATGCCTAGAATTTTTAGCGTAAACAGTTATTAGCAGGTACAAACAGATTTCTTTTACGGGTAAAAAAGGGTGTTACACAAGTCTTGCTTCCATCTCCCCCTCCCCTAAAATCTGGAGCTGGGACCACGATCGGAAAATGGTGTCTTCGACCCCAAGCTGATTTGAAATCGCCCGTCCTAAAATGTCTGAAAGATTTCATCCGGGATCTGCTACTCGCTCTGTCTGAAGATTTACCTAGTTTCCAAGTTTATTTTGTATTAGTGGGTTTGCTCCAAAAATCAATCAATCGATTATATCGTTGAAAACTTTACAGCGGTACATCTACTACAGGCATTCATGTATCAAATTGCAGGAAACTTAAACATAGACAGAGTTGACCGATGCTTTGGCACACTTGACTAATACTAGGTATTGTTTACGTATAACGCTAACTATAGCGTGCTAAGTAATATTATGAAAGTAAATATTAGCTATGATAGCCTAAGTTATAGCAGGACTTCTTAACCGAGTCAACAATGATTACTCTGTCCAACGCGCAACGACATCTTGGATAAAGCAGCTTGGCCTAGCACATCACGTGCCGTATGTAAACCAGGTCCCTGACATCGTGAAGGTGCTGAAACTGGATCACCATTTGAGTTAGTCACTAAAGACAAATGGGGCATGTCCTGCTCTAGTTTATTTAAGAATATGCTAACGAACCGTTAAAGTCATAAATCGTTCTGGCCTGTGAAGGATGGCAATAGATCTGCCAAAGTGAAAATTGTCTAAAGTGCTTTTTGCCCATTAACCACCTCAGCCCTACATATTAAGGACGGGAAAGCCAAAGGCTCAAAAGAAATAACTAAATACAGATGCAAACCTATTTACGTTGCCTTTTGGACTTATATGTCAGACTGCCTGAGCGGGGAATCGAACCCAGGACCTTTGAAATCAAAGGTTAGGTTAGGTTCGATTCCCCGCTCCGGCAGTCTGACATATAAGTCCAAAAGGCAACGTAAATAGGTTTGCATCTGTATTTAGTCAGCCCTACATCTTAACAAGTTTTATACAATAATAATTAGAACATGGGTAAACGAGCTAATAGCTCTTACTGTGAGGATGACTGTCACAATGCAATTCTGTCATCCTAACACCTGCACTCCTTCACAAACTCTATAGGTGCTGCTTGTTGATTGGCTAGACGAGATTGGCAAGATGGCTATCCACGAACCACAGACACTGTGCACATGACCTCTGAATTAAACTCGTTTCACACAAGAACAGCCTCAGTCGAACACTAGACTTGAAGGGGGGGGGGGGGGCAGGCTATCCGTGGCAAACAGGCTATTCCCTCAACATTGCCTAAGCTTAATATAAGAATTGCTACAACAAATTTAATAACTGGCGTCTAATACTGACGAAGGTACGGTTTATGTGTGCTCCAATTATGTGTTATAAAGTTCTGCTTAAGACCATCCAGACTACAAGCTTTCAGCTTATTTATGACAGGGTGTCTTTTATCACGTGGTTTCTCATATTCTGTCACCTTGCCAAGTTGATAGTATGCTGGCTACATCGCCGCGAGTTGTAGCCGAACTTAAGTCTTGGTAGCTTTGAACGGTTGTGGGCGTTTTTCATCTTCCCACACCCTGGTCTCCAAGCTGAATTAATTTCACAAACACTTTAACCCTTCTAATCTGCTCATTCCTTGCATTATCATGCTTGGCTGTTTAATTATTAAATAAGTGCATTATTACTTCGGCAATTAATTTATGGGTATGCATGAATATTCACAAGCCTAATTTACTTATTAGTTAGTGCTTTAATTAAAAATTTAATAGAAGACAGATAAAGAGAGGAAGGGAGAGGGAAAGAGGAAAGGACAGTTATTATTTAGCCAGTAGGTAGCGGGGAAAAGGTCAGGATTGACAAAAGAAATAGCGGATATGGAGAAAGAGAGGAGAAAGGAAAGGGTAAATGAAAAGCAATAGATAAATAAAGACAAGAGAAAGAGAGGAGGGAAGAAAGGAAGGAGGAAAGGGAAGAAGAGAGAATTGAGTCGAATGGGTGGAGAGTTGGAAAAAATGAAGTAGGCGGAAAAAGGCACGGAAAGAATGAAGACTAAAAAGTGGGAGAGAGATACTGGAAGGGGATGGGGAAAAGGCATTAAGGGCTCAAGGGTGTAATAGGGCAAGTTGGAAGATGAAAATACCGGTACGCTTAAAGTAGAATTGAACTAGGGTATGTGAGCACACATCATTTGAGAAGGGACTGACGCCACGCAGCAGTCACAACCAACAGTAGCGTAGAAGTTAAGTGTGCAGGCGTGCGGCTGTGCTACGGCCCACAGCTCAAGAAAACCATTGGTTGGCCTTAGGATTGACAAATGTCGAATTGCCAAGTGTTCACTGTGTTGAGTAGTACAATCGTTAACTTGGGAGAAAAGGAAGCTAATAGCACAACAGTGAAAATGGCTAACAAAGCTAAGGTTTAGTAAACTTTTATTGTGGGCTTATGTTTCATTTAGATGACGTGACCGGGCCTCGAACCAACGAACTCTAGATCACAACTGATGCTCGTCAAGCACTTTGTTCAAGGGTGTGTCATTTTTCTGTGACTGTGTGATTGCCAGGGACTCCAGTGCTCGCAGGTGGGGGTCAGACAGCGAATTAAACTTGGGGAAAACAGAGGTCTAGTCACACGAAATTCGGTGGCAGTTATGTTTCTGGTGGATCTCTCAGTTCAGTTCATCTCCTCATCTAGTAGCATGCTTGTGTTTCTAGGGACCTGTAGCTTTCTATTAGTTTCGCCTACGTACACTGCCTTGCTTTCAGCCCTCCCACTCACCCCTATTCTACTAGGAGCGGTAGTAGGTTCCATGATCAGACATTGAACCGGCCCCTCTCTCCAATATACGAGCAGAAAGCCACTGGCCAATTAATGATTAAATTGGGCACATTGGCGATTAAAGGTTGGCAGATTAAATTGAGCAGAGAAAACCAATAGTCTCTGGCGTATGGATTTACTGTGGCGTGGCATGTTAACCACATTGTTCAGAAAACTTACGACACTACGCCACAACAATGAACAGCAAACTTGTCCACTCAAATTTTCGGTGGATAAAGGATGGCGTCGACCTTCATCAGCAGCTGTGTGCAGAAAGAATGGTCGTCATCCGGAGAATAGTGCCCAGCCTGAAGTTAGTTCGGATACCGATGCTCATAAACCCTGTGCAATAATTACTTTTCTTCCAGGCAGGATTGACAGAGTGTATTGTGAGCTTACGAACAGTGCAATTCAGTGTTTTCTAAGTTTTCTTAAGAATCTTACGAGAAAGCAAAGCCAAAAAACTTCACCTCCACCAGCGTCCGGCCCCCACTTTTGGCCCCGCCACGTGTCAACCAGTCGCCTTTCCTCCCATCCCTACTCCACTAGGAGCAAGGTACCGTTAACCAACAGCTTTCCCCCACATGCCATCCGTGCTGCTAGATCCTAAGTGTTTTTCTCTCCGGAATGTGGTATACTGTGTGCCGTGCAGGGATTGTGGTCAGTCTACATTGGTGAGTCTCACCATCGGCTCAAAGCGCGAATTGGTCAAAAAGGGGCAGTGGAGTGGCAATGCACCATCGAAATGTGCGTCGTGGGAGCACACCTCTGCAATTTTGCATTCCAACACTCGCAACGATGCCCACCTACGAGGTTTGGAATCTATTGCCATTAACAATCTAAAATAAAACCCACAAGGGCGAAAGAACCCGCCAAGTTTCAGCCAATCAAAGTAGTGATATCAGACAAAAAATGGCTGTCACCAAGTTGCTACATTAGTCACAAGCTAATCCTAGTATTAGCTCAAAGGTTAAATCAAAAACCTGATCATTGATACTATTGGTAGCAATGGTCAAGTTTTTGATTTAGTGTGTGAGGTAATAGTCGGTGGGATTAGCTGGGAAAGTAAGGCATCTCCCTCATGAACATTGCACCCCCACTCCTCAGCATACCTCAACATTGATTGGCAGGTCACAGTTTGAATGCGCCATAAAGATCAGTGATGCCACTGCGGCAAATTCAAAAGCAGACGCGCTATGTAACGGACGTACCGTTTGGTACTGGCTTCTGATGAAGGTGGACGCCGTCTTTTATCCACCGAAAATTTAAGCGGACAAGTTTGCTGATTATTGTTGTGGCATAGTGCGTAAGTTATTCTGAACAACACACTTTACAAGTAGGGAAACACAACCGTTGGTGGCGATTGACATTGCCATCAAGCCATACCACCAACAGAGAGCGAGGGGGTTGTAGTTTTTTTTAAAGTTCATTGTACACACGATAAATTTTAAATCGCATCATCTGTCTTTTAACTACATGTCAAAGGAAACTGTAAATCCTGGAAACGTTTCACACTATTTTACCAATCCTTTGTACTTCATTATTCTTACTGACAACCCTTTTGGCAGCCACTTTTATCTTTCTACCAGCTGGTAAAGATCATTTGCCCTAACAGTCAATTCCCACCTACTGCCTGAATGCAGGCTTGAGCTGCCGAACTCAGCGTTTTTACCAACTAACATCCATTCTTGAGCAAGAGACACCACGTCAAATCCCAAGGGACAGCGGAGAAACAATACATGTAGCTACAAATGCATTTCTCATCATGTGACTCCAAACTAGGGCTGGTACTTTCCGGTTTTTTAGTTATCCGTTTAACCGGTTTTTTTTCCGGTCGGTTACACGAAAACCGTTTTTCCGTTTTCAGCAAAAAATACAGCCAAAAAAATTTCACCCCTGTGTAATACATTATTAAAAAAAAAACCTGGAAAAAAATATGATTTAGGCCTTAGTAACACAAGCACAATTATTGACTACATGTTGCATTTTGAGATTTAAACTAGAAGAAAGTTGACGTTCATAAATTTAAGTACTTACTTTATCAAGAATTTTGACTTTATGTATAGCTTTAAAATTTCTACAAGATGGCTTAGGCCTATTTACGATAACGTAAGCCAAAAACAAAATTTAACAACCTTTTTCGTTAATGTTCCATTCATTTCAAATTATGAGCCAGAAAAATTAGCATGTTTGCGTTTTCGGGTAGCAACGCATTTCGTTTACGTGTTATGACGCCGCTTCCCTGCCGTTCGCGCTAGGTATAGACGAGTCCACTTCTCCATGACGCGGGGAGGGCAGATGCTGGCCAGCTCATCTTTAACTGCCTCGTGTACGCGCTGGCGATCAGCAGTTTGTTTCGAAGAAAGTAAGCAGCTACGATGGGACAACAAGCCCATGCAGATTATTTGTAAATAAGCTGTCCCCTACCCAACTCGGTTTTTCTACTTTCACCGATTTTGAGTGTTTGGATTAGTAGGCCTAAATTATGACACTTGGCTATTTTTGGCTCGTTCACCGCGGGTTTTGAATGGTGCACGCAGCAAACGTTTTTCGGATATGGGTTTTACAATCCGTGTAACCGAACGTGGAACGGTTTCCGGTTAACCGTGTAACCGATCCCAGCCCTACTCCAAACCTTAAGAGATTGACATCGGTGACAATGTCGTTGTGTGTACGACAGGCATATACGCTAACCCAAACCAAAACTGTAACGAATTGAAAACGCATTCAAATTATTGAGACATTCAACTAAAAAGAACAAATGAGATTTTAAAACTGAAAAAATATGCGCAAATTATTCCAGTTATAAAATGACTTTGGTATTTTAAAGTAACTCTCCACATGCGTTCTTTAGCAAAAGAAATGAGAAACTGACGTGTCATGCAAATAAGTTATAACAAAGAAAAGAAACAGGAAAAATAAGCACAAGCCAGGCAAAGAAAAAAATTTTATTTATAATTTATAAGATCATAAGTTTTACACAAAATTTGTGTACGAATAAACAATCATTATAAAACTTTTAACTTTGCTAACAAAATAACTGTAGAGGACTACTTATTACCCCTTCCAACCTTGGATAAATTAATCTTCATAAGGACGTTTTCTGAAGTCCAGCCATAACGGAGAACTCGCAACAAGCACAACGAAGTTACAATATCGCAATGCTGCTATTGACAACGGAAAACTGAACAGCCACTTGCAGTAAACACTTTACTAAGGCACTTTCAGTCGAATTACTGAATGAATCATTGCAGTGTAGGACGAATTTAGTACCACAAGGTAGGTGATGGCACAACTATTAAGTTTCTCCGGTGCGTGTGGCAGAAGTTTAGCTCTTTGTTCATGCACACACTGAAGCGAAAAGAAACCAGAAAAGCAAACTATCAGTGTGGTCACGATCTGGCGAACGGGGAAAGAATGGCCAATCTATTTGATCTATTAACAGGTCCATCCATTGAATAACCAGTTTGGTAATAGCCGGAGGATAGGAAAGACTTGGATGATGCACTTTCTCTTGCAAAATGAGCCTACACCAACATAATCAAATCCTTCCAAAACGACCAATCGGTATGCGAACCATACACACGCTTCCAAAGACAGTTTGGTAACTTTAATGCAAAGAAACCGTGAGCACCCTCAACAGAACACTCTGTGTCTGATGAGGGAAACGATACTACCTATTGACACGACTGATGGCTCCTTCCAGAGTCAGTCGATAATCTATACAGACGACATTACTTACGTACGGAGGAAAATACGCAAAATTCCAGACTGGCAAGAACGATACAACAATTCTTGGCGAATTTTCGGTAGTCAATATGCTGTTGGTGGAGAAACCTAGCCGACTATCATCTTCAGGCTAGGTTTCTCCATCAACAGCATATTGACTATCGAAAATTTGCCCAGAATTGTTATCGTTCTTGCTAGTCTGGAATTTTGCGTATTTTCCTCCGTACGTAAGTAATGTCGTCTGCTACGTTCCAGAGTATGAATCTAGACGTTTTTAAATCTATCCAGAATCGGCTGATCAACTCGGCTTTGCGCATGCTCGTAATACCTCAAAATTCAACCTCCTTCGAGAGCTGCTGCGATTAGTTAGCACCCACAATCCCTGTCGCGTTCAAGATGACGTCACTGCCGTTGAACAAACATGTTTTGGACGAAAAATTAAATAAAAAGTTTACGTTTGGGAACATCTACTGTAGCTCTATCGAGTGTGAGGTGTTTTGACAGTATCAAACTGTGCGCAGTGACAGACGTTTTTTTGCACTTGAGGAAGGATCTGTAACACGCCGCTAACTCAATAGTGGATTCAGGTAAGCACAACGGGAGAAACCAGTTTTCTGAACGGTATTAGTCTACACATCAAGAAACTGCATGTGCATGGACGCGGGTTAAGTAAATTGTCCTTTCGAAGATTAATTTGTCCAAGTTCCAACCAGTCCTCATCACTTACAGCAGGTAGGAAAAGATGGCTGGACCGATTAGTCAGAGCAACAATTTATAGGGGTTTGGGGTATAGAATTAGAAACATACTTTAGTATAAGCATTCCAGAACATTTATGAAAGGTCCAGACGCGTTAGCAAATGAGGGGCGTAAAATAAACTTACACATTGGAATCGATCTCTTTTAGATTATTTAAATCAGACGCGAATTTCCAAGCTTCGGCTGCAGTCACGTGGTTGATCGACAGGTTGAGTTCTTGAGTCGGTGAATCAAATGGGATAGTTAAAAAATAGCCAGAAATGGCCAACAGACCCACTACTGCAAGCTTTTTGGTATTTTTTCGAACTGTTCCGATACCCATTTTAACTTAAAGTATACTATTAACTACAAAAATACAATTTTTACAGAAAATGCATCGAACGAGGCGGAAACCGGAATGAGAAACCAACGTTAAAAGGCGACTGAGACGGGAAGTTTGTGCAAGGACGTAATTTTTTTTATTTGCTCATCTCGTTTATCCTCTTGAAATATATTTGTTTTAGTCACACGGAAAAATATATTTTCATGATAACCCTAAGATTCATGGTTGTTGTGACCAAATCGTAATTTATTCTAAATATACTTTGCTACTTCGTGTTTAAAATTGAAGACGTAGAACGCTGGACATGCGTGGGTAATTTCCTCGGTCCCATCGCTATATTAATGGAACAGGATTGAAACAGTCACACAGATCTCGACAAATTTTGAAATGCTATGAACGCAACGAGGTACGATGTATTTTTTGTTAGCTAAGATTAAATTTTGGCTGCAGACGCACGCTTCGTTTTTTCCCCCAAGATGGCGCAATTCAATTTGCAACACTTTTTACTCTTGCCTATTATTTCGTAGTCTTTTGTTGTGAAACCATCAGTAAATCATTGCGGAAGTCTTATTTTCACGTTGTAGTAAAATTAAATTTGAATGTATTCTGTCTTTCGAATTATTTCTCAAAACTTTCACTTTCGATACTTCTCAGTAAAACTTAGCTTCCGTTTTCAAAATCGTTCCGCCTTTTGCCGTTAATCGCTGCGGACAATAACCGCTCTGTGACGTCAATGACGAAGTGGGCGGGGCTTGGCTTTTGGCGTTCGCTGTTGCCGCGCTCAGAAGCCTGCTCTCTTTTTTCAATCTTTCTTAGGGCTTCGGCGGGGGATTAGCCATGGATCTGTAGGGGAACGTCTTGAGATTTGGATTCGGCATCCGAAAGGCTTCCCACATCGTTGGACCTCAGGACGGACAACCATGGCAACTAGGGAAGAAGACAGGCCACAACAACAACAAGACGATCTCTGCTGATTGGACCCGATCCAAACCCCCGAATTTTTTAAGATCATGGCTCATGACCCTGCTTCCCCGTGTCTCTTCATCACGGCAAATGTCGGTTCAATCTTCGAAGACGTAAGTATGCTTTTTTTTTTTTTTATCTTTTGAATTATTGTGCTAGTAACGGTTTTGTTTGTTGATTTAAGATGTGGTGCGCCTGAGTCGGCCGGGGATAAGGTTATCGAAAAATTGGCGGAGCGTGAATTATTTTTATTGGGGTTTTCTGCAAGGGGTTTTAAGATAGTGTTTACGCATCGTTTGAGTTTGTTGATTGGGGCTTGGGGACGTCGCGGTAGAAGCAAGCTTGGCAGTCTATGCGACTTGTTGGTCGTCGCAGTTTTAAATAATGGTGCGCTATCGTTGAGTGAGGCTGTATACTAACTACTAGCACGTTGTTCCGCATCGTAATCGTAGTAACGCGAAAAACGGTTGTAATGCGTTTTTGGATATATGCGTGTGAAATCAGAGCCCGCTTGCGCTTGTTTTTTTACGGTGCGAGTGTGACCTCATCGATTTTGAATTCGTTGGCTGTATCTACCTTGGATGGTAAATAATTGCGTAAAGGGGAAATACGGCCAAACCCACGATTACTCTATAATTATTTTCGGGCATATTTAAACTGAAAAGGAACGGTTGGTAAACTGTCACAGTGGAGCATTTCACACTATTATAACACAGGAGGAGAACACCGTCCTTTGGGTCAGTTTTTATGCCAGCAAGAGCGCCGTACACGTAAATAGGCCCTAGGCAATAAAACTAGGTGAGGAAAGCCTACCTAACCCAAATTATAGTTTGAATTAAAAATGTAGGGGCATTAAAATAAATAAATGAAAACAGAAAAAAATGATTAAAAAAAAAAACTCACTATAAACACGTGAAACAAAAGCAAAAAATAAAACGTTTAACATGCAAAAACAGAATAATAGGGGGGAAATAAAACAGCAAACCAAGCACAAACATGTAAAAATGTTAGGAAAAAAGTGCTCACAAAATATATTCAAAACGTGGTCGCACATTTAGAAAAAAAAATAACATAAAAGCAAATGCTATTGAAATGAAATGTTTCCTAGAAAAACCATGACAGGTTAAAATTTTTTTTTAATCCTTTCATTCAATGCCTTGTGAAAGGGGTTCTTTCGTACGTGCAGAGAATTCTTGTCATCCTTTCCAAATTTGATTACGGAGACCTTCCCGAGGTGGGAAGAAAGTGGAAAAGAAGAGTGCGCCTCCTGCT
>JAHWFP010087645.1:66766-80257 GCA_023313725.1 Lithobius niger | reverse complement strand
TTTTTTTAGACCTTATAAACCTTTTTTTAAGAATATTTTTTTTTCAAATCTCTAAAGGGCTCATGCTTGCACTCTTGGAAGCCATTATATCGCAGCTAGAAGCTAGAAATTATCTGAAATTCCAACATGGCGGCAGTTTTAGGCCGCCCGCGCACTGAGCGACTTGGCCGCGCGGCCAGGTTGCTGCAGCCAATGAAAATGGTTAATGCGTGGTTTTACATAAACGGTAAGCATTCTCATTGGCTGCAGCGACCTGGCCGTGCGGCCAAGTCGCTCAGTGCGCGGGTGGTTTTAGCTCTGCCAGCTCGCAACGTAACGAGTCAGTAATAATTGAGATTAGAAGCGATTGGGAAAATTGTTTCGTCAGGAAGAATTCTTTAATCTTACTGTCACGAATTACAAGAATGCAAGCATTTGCTCAAACGATGTCTGATTTTGCTAATCCAGGAAGCGTTGTTACCACGGCAGCGACACCTTTGTCATCCCAATTAAATTTTGCTGCGAGAATGGAAAGGCGATTCGTTGTGTAAACAGTAAACACGCCCTCAGACGTGAACGCTAGCGGCTTTCTTTCGTGATTCAACAACTAAAAATTGTAAATCATGTCATCACTAAACCATGCGCAATGGCTGTTTGCCGTGACGTCACCATGAGTTAGCCAATGACGAACGAGAACAACGGTTGTTTGTCCGTCTGATTGGACTAGCCCAGTTACGTGATATACACGTCACAGCGAACAGCCATGGCGTGTGGTATAACTTTGCCATAGTTTGGATCTTTTCGGGGATTCTTTTTTCTACATTTTTTCCACATGCCTGCGCGGTGTTGGGTTTATTACTGTTTGGGTGTAAAGTACCCTGTATGATACAAAAGTTGGCAAGGTACTGTGCGGAAAAAAAAATCGTAGTACCGCCCACACGGCTTTTACAAAGCCTACAAAGTCAAAACTTGGCCTGATAAGATTTAAAAAAAAACAAAAAACTAAGCATCACCTCGGGCGTTTTTTGAACGAGTTTATTTTTTTTTAGAGAACTGTTATCAATTGTCGTCCCATGCAGCATCAGTGCTATAATTAACGTCAATCTTTTGCTGTTGTGTCACTGATAAAACAGTTGAAAAAAAGTCTCTCCAGATAATTGTGGAAAAACTTGCGAAATTATCAAGCAAGATCTAATCATGTTTGAGCTGCTCTTAAGAAGCAAAGTAGATCATTGCTTGATGAACCGCGAAAAGTAAGCCTTGTAGTGTTTGCTTGTCTTTATAATCAATAAAATTGCGACATGTCTTGGGCTTGGTTTATTTCTGGGTGATTGCAGTGTAGGGAAACCTGGTAAAGGCAGCGAGTTTAGATAGGCTAAATGTGTAGAAAATTTAGTGCAGGTTTGTACAAAAATGTTTAACAGTAAAAATATTCATAATAAAAATAAATCTCTGTACATTATACAACCATTCTTAAAAGGTCATACCTTCTCACTGCCATAATATCTCTGTAATGAGTGGTGCAGTGGCAACCCGGACCACTGCACTGTGACTGAGGTTGGCGCTAATGACCAAGCTGTCGACGCGCCATTAAGCCTCATTCCCCCCCCCCTTCTCACTGTATTCGAGCATCCTGTGCAGAATAGCTTTTGCAATATTTACTTAGATTAGAATAAATGTAGCAAAATCGACTTTCACCAGGGGTAAAACTTAAACGAAGCAAGCAGTCAGCATTAAAGACTAGCCTTGTGAGAATACATAATATGGACTACTAATCTGAGAAAGAAAGAAAAGACAACTGCCCCGACTGGGACACGTACCCAGGACTTCCTGTTTACTAGCCGGGCGCTCTAACCACTGCGTTACCGGGGCGGGTTCTGGCTACACGATCCAGCCGAGCGAAGTATCTATTCAATCTTTCTCAGTGGTCACCTATAGATCACAAACATATTGTAGGGGTTTTTTAGTACGTGTAGGAGCCGCCCCAATGCCAACCCCACAGTTAAGGGACTAGCTCGAAAATGTGCCGTTGTGGTAGTCAAGGGGTTGCAGGAATTCCAAATTAACCCTAACAGATGGAACAAGGCTGGTAGTCGTGGTTCAGTTTTGGTGTTAGTTTAATGTTACATATGAGCGATCGTGTGCTCTGGCTCGCCTGAAGTTCTAGGGCGACACTAACCTTGGCTTAGGGCCTTAAATGGAATGTCAACGGCATTAGGCTTACTTGAGAAAATTTGGATTAGTTTCGGGAAAATTTAGTTTAGTTAGTGACTGCTAAACTAAGTAGCTTCGGGGTTGCAGTGCTGAACTAGCAACAGGGTTGGTCTGGTTTGACCAACTCTAATAAAATTAGAATTTTATTTCGGCCCTATAAAATTCTAATTATAGGGCCGAAATTACCTTTGGATTTGGAGAGTTGGTGGTGAAATGGAATTTTAAGTTAATACCTAATTGTTGGGAACACCTGGCAGAAGATCAAGCGAGCTCGTGCGTTACAATTCATGTCAAGCATTATGTCGAGCTAAGTAGCTATTCAATCTTACTCAGTGGTCACCTATGGATCACAAACATACATACAAGGAGGGAAAGCAACATTGCTTCTTGGCCTCCACATGGGAAAATGGGTTCCTGGGTTAGAGTCCCAGTCGGGGCAGTTGTCTTTTTTTTTCTCAGATTAGTGTATTATGTATCTTCACAAGGCCAGTCTTTAATGCAGACTGCTTGCTTTGTTTACCCTTTACCTTGCGATTTCTTCTTTTTTTACTACGTGGGTAAAAATTAATGTGCTCGTAAGAACGACACTACCAAAAAAAAAAATTGTTTTGAGCAAATTTGCAAAGTGGTGAAAACCGCTTGTTCGTCATTTTGGGACACTGTATATCCGTTTTCTTCGGTTGTGGTTTGTAAGGTTTTTTGTTTTTAGTCTTCTGTACAGCCGTACCGGCTGAGAAGACTATTGCAACTACTTTGTCCGTCCGTCCGTCGCTTTTTTCAACTTCGCAACGGTACCAGAAATTGACACCACTGTTTACAACGTTCGATTCAGTGTGAAAAGTTAGTTAAATAACATGGCAAATTAAAACCTCGATGCCTCCTTAGTCCTTATAGCTAATAGACTTCTCCGACGTAACTAAATTAAATAATTACATTTCATCGTCGAATTGAAATCCTAAAGATTTGTGTTAACGCAGCCGTAAAAACAAAAACATTTTAGCTTCGTTTAAAAGAGTCTTGTCGCATTGTTGCATGAATGAATAGGCTTACGATCGAACCAAATTCTCCATTAGGCCTATCTGCTACTTACGAAACTAAAACTTCCGTTAAAAAATTAGGCCTAAAAAATGAAAATTAGATCTAAAATCACGTTACCATGGCAACGTCAATAGTTGCTACGAGTTGCTGCTGCAGCGTTTCTCCTGTCCCTTATACTGCCACTGATCTATATTAGGCTACGTTGCGCATTACGTTGTAACACTGTAACTGTGTGCGCGGAGGCACACCGTGTTGCAAAAATGAATATAGGCTTACTGTATACAATCCAAATCTCCGTCAGTTGCTACTTACGAAATTAAAGTTGTAAATTAGGCCTAAACGCTGACAATTATGCCTAAAACGTAAAATTAGCTTAAAAGCTAACACATTTGTAACAGGCAATTCTGATGGTTACTGTTCTTAGATTATATAATACAGATAGATGTTGTATTGCATGATAGAGGTGTGCGCCTCAACATTGGAAGTGGAGGAACTGTACAGAAGACCAGTGCGACTAGATAGTCGCTGTAGCCCCTTGTTTAAATTCAAATATGGTATGTTATGTGGAGTGTCGGCGGTGTGCGGTAAATATGAAGTAATAAGACAAGCTGGATCTGGGGATGTTTTAGTCAAACATTGAAAAAATGTAAGGCTTCTAACGGATATACCAGGGGTTTGTTGTTTAAAAAAATAATGGTCCAGAAAATTGTTGTGGGGTGGGAATATGGCTGGTAAATTTTTATGCATTTAGAATTATTAATGGTGAGCGCCCTCACAATTTAGTGGGGGTGACTGGAGTGTTGGTGGTGTGCCCTCCTTTAAGAAGGCACACCTCTGGTTGGTACCTACCTGTCACCAAGGGTACAGTCCTGTACTATGGATTCACTAAGGATGGAGGCAGTTCCGCTGCCTCCCTTCTTTCTACATCCACGCACGGAGGCTGGATACGTCATTCTGTTCGTCATTTTTATTTCCACATTAGTGACCCACAACTGAAGAGAAAGGGTGACATTCGAGGGGTTCGATAAAGCTAGAAATCTTTGTAAATCCGTTGCAAATCTTGTAAATCTTGGGTAAATCATCTAAATCTTGCGTAAATCATTCAAATCTTGTAAATCTATTATAAATATTGTAGGTCACGTAAATCTTGTGTAAATTATTCAAATCTGTGTAAAACTTTTGCAAATCCGTTTAAATCTTGCAAAACTTCATGTAAATCATTAACTCTTACTTAAAATCTTTAAATCCGAGAAAATCTGCAAATCTGTGTAAATCTTGCAAAACTTCATTAAATCCTAAATCTTTAAATCTGAGTAAATCTGCAAAATTTTATGTAAATCTTTGGCAAATCCGTGTAAATCTTGCAAAACTTCATGTAAATCATTAAATCTTACCTAAGTCTTTTGTAAATCTTTAAATCCCACCAAATCCGTAAATTTTCGTAAATCCCTTGGAAGATTTTAAAGATATCTCGTACACTTTTTTTTGTCTTTGTCGAATCTCTCGGGGCCATTGATCCGCGTTGGCTTGCCTAGTCGGGATGCTGTATCTCAGTGTGCCTTGTAATCTCCAATGCAACCAAGGTTGTGCTAATGACATCTGTGAAACCTCAAGTATGTCGAACAAATCTTGAAATCTGAGAGACGACATCAAAACTTCAGGAAATATTAGTTGGAATCACTTCAAACGACCAAAAAAAAAAACTGTCTTTCATCCTATTCAGAGAAACAAAATTGCATTACTTGATTGGCATCGGAAGCCGAGTTGAAATCTAGCCGCAAGACTGCGTCTTTTTTCAGACAGTTGCGAAGCCCTCGAGTTGGGCTTTTCATGACAAAATCAATTGGATGTCGGTGCAGCGATGGCCAAATTCGATCTTCCTGTGCCGACAATTTGGCTCCGTTTTGAGCTCTGGTTTTTTTTTTGGTGTGTGCGAAATGGCAAAATTATGCGAGGCCTCCGGAAAAACCTTGGGTTTCCGTTTATCAGTGAGGTCATCTTAGGTTGTTTTCTTGACTGGGGTCTTACGTGCATTGATTGCTGGGGCTCAGCAGAGTAAGACCTTCTGAACAGCACCATGCCTACGGTGGCAAAGGGGTAATTTTTTATTTTTTATTTGTACCACTGTTTTTTTGTTTTTCATTGTTACAAACTGCTGTTATACTGGTCATGCTGGCGTTCGTATCGACCATTGTTAAATGTTCTAATGACCGCTGACTGTCCTTTGAGGTCCGGGTTCGATCCTGGCCTCTGCCGTCTCCTGGCATTTTCGGAGAAGGGTCCTGTAGTACCTCGTACTCATGTCGATTGAGGGATGCTAAAGATACTGGGTTTTCTGCTAGGATTTCTCCAGATAAATTGTCCCTCTCATCTTCGTAGGGTAGATAACCCAATTCGGTTCGTGCTCCCTAAAAAAAATAAGCAACAATAAATTCTAACCTATTGGCACCGTTTTAAACAATATGCGTGTAGAATCCATTGTTTAAAAAAGTATGGCAGTAAGTTCCAACTGAAATCGCTGCATTTCACTTATCCAGCGTTCGTTTAAACAATAGCCCAAATGATACATGTCAAGTAGTGGTTATAGCATGGATTTTGCAACAATGGGCCGGTATAAGCGATTTAATGCACACTTTTGGTGAAGCGACGTACAACTTTGGGCATAAAAAATGATCGCAATGCGTCGAGGTTCAAGGAGCCACATAACAATGCAGACTTTTTCATTGTTGTAAATGAGAACATACGTCGCTAAAGGCGGAAGGAATTCTCCGTTGTTGATGCCGAAGAGGGCATTGTTGAGTGGCATTGTTTAACACCCCCCCCCCCCTGCCCAGTATAACGAAAACTATCCTTTTTTATTTCCGAAGGTGTACGAGGAGCTGTAGAATTGTCCGAGGGGGCAAAGTTAAATAAATTTAAATTAAAGTTTAATAAATTTGCGAAAGTTAGTTTGTTACTTAGCATATCGCCATATCCCCCTCATAACATATGGTAACACGTTGGTGAACAACAACCGCCCCCCTCCCATTTAGCGCAGCTTTGAACAAACTTCGGAAGAACGTTTTCTTTGTGCATTACGGTTGCACGAGATTTGCTCATTTTTAAGAGTAGATGTTGGTGCGAAGTAAGGCAGCCGCTGGTGACGGGGTTAGGCCTAGCTGTTGTTTGGTTCGACGTCACGAATTATCGGCATGGTGGCCATTTGCAATTATTTGTGGTGATCGTACATAGACTGTTTCTTTTTAAATCCACTATTTCGTCTCCGTTCCCAGTTTGAAGGAAATCGGACGATGGTAAGCATAATTTCGAAATGGCGGCCATCATAAATTAACAACGACGATGGTACATTTATTGTTTCATTTGATGCTCAATCCTAAAGAAATCGGGATTTTACCAGAGGCAGACGTAGGTTAGAAACGCAGTTACAGTAATATGGAGATTGTAGGAGCGCAAGAAAGAGCAAGAATTGAACTTGAAACTTTAGTTATCTTATCACATCAACAAAAGTGTGTGCTATAAGTGTGCGGTATAAGTCGCCCACCTTTGTTGCCACAATGGTGCGCACGCTTAGACCGCCTGCGCACTCAGTAGGGATCGGCCGATATGACGTTTTACCGATACGATACCGATGAAGGGTAAACCGACCAATACAATCCGATACCGATGTTGATACCGATAATAATAATAATTAATAATAATACAAAATCGCGACTAAAAGTTTAAATTACATACAAAAAATACAACTTCTGTTTCTGGTTTTGCGTGGGTTGCAACTGTGGAGATTATCCAAAAGGTTCTGTACAGCAGTAACAGCATTTTTACTCTTATGGCTTACATATGGCTTCAGTATATTCATTCATCTTCTCAGTTAGATTTTAGTTGGTTGTTGTAAAACTTGGAGCATGAAATGTCACGTGCTACATTTTCATTACAAACTGAGCAAATGGCTTTGCTTTTCTATTGCTTTTTGCCGTTCTTGGTGTCAGTTTTTCAGGGAAGACAGTTCTTGGCATAACAAATATCTGTATTGGAAACCTTATATTGGTCCGATACCGATATGGCAATACAGATTAAACCGATACCGATATCGGACTATCCCTAACAGCACGACAGGATTGCAACAATGAACGAGGACGAGGAGTGCTGTGATCCTGGATCCCAGCACTCCACGTGGATTCCCCTCCCCCGTTTGTGTTAAATGAAAAGTGGAAGAAAACAAACATGTGTAATAAATTTACCGAAATAAATAAAAAAAAACATAACAGATTATAAAAAAAAACAACGTTTAAAAATTCACATTACTCACAACATTGCAACCGCTGCTTTACAAACGTTGGTTTCCATTAAATGACAAAGGGGAATAAAACACCCGAATATAATCAATTAAATGGAACAATTTTTTGGAAACGACACCACCTCAAATGTTCAAAAAAATCGTTCAAGAATTCATGTTAATTACAAGATTGCAACCGCTTTCAAAATTAATCGATGCTCTTTTCGTTGTGTGTAGCATTGCGTCTTAACGAATATTCTACACAAACTTTCTTTAGGCTAAACACAACAATGTATTCCACTCGTGCTCAACAATGTATGTCTGACTAATAGCTTCGAAAGGATGAGAAGAAGAGGGATGTTTTTAAAGTCAGCGGCTTGCGACTCGCTTGCAAGCGAAAACGCTGCCTGTTTGTTATTTCAATGGGAAAGCGTTCCCTGCGGCCAAGCGACTCGCAAGCCGCTGACTTTAAAAACATCCCTAAGGCTATCACCCGCACTCCACATGCTGAAAGCCAACAATGGAAAGCGGGCGCTATCCTTATACAACCCAGCCCGGAGAGTGTTGCAACATTGTTCCGAATAAGTAAACTTTTGAACACTTTCATTGGGCGTGGTAGCGCTGCTTGTTCGTATTCACCAAACGTATCCAACTTGGCAGTTGGTTGTTTTAATAGCGTTAAATCGGTTGGCACGACAATGTGAAACATAAGTATACATGCTTATTCTTCACATTGTGGTGGCTAACTGACTTAACCTCATTACAACAAATCAAATCCCAATAAGATAAAACTGGAAAAATGGAAAAGAACTCGGAGCCAAATCATCAAACGATGCTTCAACAATGACTTTGACGCCAAGGTGAAGGCCTGCAAGCACACCATTGTGATTACAAAGATTCTGTGTAAGCTTTCATGATTGTTGCAACTTATAATGAAAAATGCGTTCAAATCTTTGAAAAATCATGTTAGACCCGTTTTTTTTTTTGGTGATAAATCGGGCAGTTATTGCGACACTTTGCAAAAATGGGGCAATATAAGCGATTTAGAGGACAGTTTTTGTCGTATGCCGTTCTCCGAAACCATCCTCAGTGAAAAGCTGCCTCGACGATTTTCTACCTACTTTGTACAGAATCCAATAAAAATTCTTTTAAATTGTTTACATCGGCCCATTGTTGCAAAAAGTTTGGCAATAACTACTACTTACTTTTTCTTTATTAATTACCTACAGTAAAGGCCACATCATCTTTACCTTCCACAATACAAACCGCTAGAAGGCGAAACAAATACCGACGCGACAAGTTTGCCCAGTGGCGTCATCGGTTGGCAGAATTTGGCACCCTCGTCGGTTAATTTGAAATTTCGCCGATTGGTGTGGAGATGGCAGCACCTAGCAAACTTGCACTTGCTTCTATGTCAATTGTTGATTTTAGTTGCCTTTTTTGGTCTGATACGATACGGCCTTTAATGTAGGTGGCTTTTCCAAGACCGCTTTTCCTAAATAAATTGGACTTCGCATGCACCGACTCTGACGTCAGTTGTGTTCTTTGTTGCGTCATGTATATGTTATCTCTAATATCAACATGGCTGTCGTTGTTGATCGGACTCTGGACCACGAATGGACGCAACTCTGGACCACCTGGACTAACAAACTAGTGAATACTTATTATGAAACGCAAGTGGGACTACTCCGAACGTAAAAATTGTAGTTGAGTGTATTATGCTACAATTGGCAATGTGGAATTTACGTTAGGATCAACATTTATCCCCGCCGGTGATTTTCCAAATATTCCGCACGCCGTTGCTCATGAAAAATAATTTCGGCACGCTGCCGCTGCCGTTAATTTTTCGGCGCGCCACGCCACTAGGTAGTTTTGCATTTTAATTCAAAATTTCAGTTTTAATTTTTTAACGAGTTTTTCACGATTTGACGAACCTTAAAAACAAAAAAAGGTAAGAAAGATTAAAATCCTTGCCGGGCCGGGCCGGGCGGGCACCTTATATTTTTTTTCGTAAACAGTTCCGATAGGCGGGTTGTTATTGTCAGTTTCGTGGAAGAATTTCATAAAGAAATACATAAACTGCTTATGCAAAAAAATCGCAACATTATTATTTTCATAGACGAAAGACAAAGCGCTCTATTGGGTGGTTCCGATAGGCGGGTTGTTATTGCCAGTTTCGTGTGGTTTTGTTGTTATTGTTAGTTAGGTTAGGTTAGGTAAGTTTGGGGTTTTGCATTTCATACTGAGGTAGTTAACTGGTTGAAGTTTGTCATTTCATACTGGGGCAGTTAATTGGTTAGGTTATGTTAATGATAATTTAACGAGTTTCCGCAATTTGGGACCAATTTGTAGTGCCTTCCGTGAAAATTAAAGGTAGGGTTTTTTTCGAATTTCGGGCCATGTGCATAAAGGGAACATGGGAAGAAAAGAAGCCCTCGTCCGGTTTTTTTTTTTAATGGACTAAGAATTACCTGCTGAGTAATGTTTTCCTCTTCCATTTTTTGGGGAAAACGCACCGATTGGCCATGGTGAAAGTCCAAAGGTAGCATCGCGCTGCGCCAGAAAGCGTGAAATTGGGCGAAAGTCCGGCAAGTGAAACGCTAAACCCCAACTAGTTCATTAACTCAAGTGAAATGCCGAAGCTGGTTCCTAACCTAACCGACAATAACAACAAAACCACACGAAAATGACAATAACAACCCACCTACCTGAACTGTTTACGGGTAAAAAATATCAGCTGAGAACACTGGAAGAAAACGGCCTTTTGTCCGTCAGCGCAAAGAGTGCGGCTTTCAATAATTTCTGACGGCCAAACGAAGCCTTTGCCCCAAAAATTTTATGGGAAAATGTTGTTCAGTTGATCATTTTACGTCATTCTAGCTCAACGAGCGATCAATCGGTGAGGAGCCCTTATTCTTCCCATAAGCCGCTTAAAGTAAACTTATTCCCTATATTGTTTATTTTACTATCGAAAGTGATCGTGGAATGAATTTATAATTCTGCCTTTATTCCGTTAGCTACGCACCTAATATGCACTCTGCCGTTGTCTCACACGTTTGTCCAATTGATTATACTACGACAAACTGTTACACTAAATAATCGATTATACAATAATTACCTGATTAGCAAGAGCCACATAACTACACGAATCGCCAATACGCATAGAATCCTAGGACAGCCTTCCCGCGAACCGTAAAGTAGTCACCATTTTTTTTCCAGTGATTCACCAATAGCCCAACAAGAGATAGAATTCCGTTTTCCGTGCATGTTGTCAAAACCTGAAATAAGCTGGGCCAGTTCCAGTTCAACTTTTTTTTCATACAGAAACATAATTGGCAAAAATTGTTTGTCAAGGACCTACAACCCTTCATATGCAAACGATTTAGCCATAAACTGTTCAATAACAACGCCTACATTTTGCTGGCACGTCTTCTTATTGAAATCATGAAAAATCGACTATTTCAGTCACTTCCGACCATATGATAAGGGTGATAGGCTGACCCGTTCAAATAAACGACTGGAGTGGGACGAAACGTCATTTAACAATAGCTCACGACGCAAGCCCCTTTTTCTCCCAGACTGTATTTCAGTAACTGCTTTATGCATTACATGCATAAGCAGTTAAAGAAGGTCCTTGAAATGGCAAAACGAAACTGAAAACAAAGAAATGTACTGAAGTACTTACTCGTCATAGTGTGCTAGTCATTTTTCACATTCGTGCAATGAGATTGGAGGTGTTAATGTTTTACACTTTTAACAATCTCCTGCTACAGCTCAACCACCAGCCCTTGGTCTGTGTGCATGCGTAGCATTCCCATCAAAGACCATAGCCATAAGTTACATTTATTTCTAACAACAATAAAAATTCCTAAACATTGTGATCATTCTGACTACCACAGGGCCTCGTCACAAAATATGTGTAGAACAGCGTTTTTTGTGGTTGTTGTAGTTATGTTTTTTTTTCCGTCCCGCCAAGTAAAACTAGGGTGCCGGTAACAGAAACTGCATATTGTTATTTAAACCAAAAAATTTAGCATAAATAAGTCTAAACTAATTACCCTTCTTCCCGCCATACAAAAAAAAAAATCTTACTTTTTTTTTCTTTTTTGGGGGCGGATGGGGAGGCTGGTCACTCCTCTTCCCCCCTCCCGCAACACTGCCGTCCATTGAACATTCAAGCCTTACCTTGCTAATTTTCAACAACAATATGTGCTATCACATATGCCGTACAAAATCAAGCTCCATAGATCACAATTGTGTTCTTTTTTGATCTTGTATGGGTTGCAATAAAAATAGAATACACTTTTTGTATCGAAATTAAATTAATCGAAATTAATTTTGACAAGCTTAATCGTTGGAAAAAGTTAATTATTTGGTATTTCATAGTAACAAAATAGATTGGGTATTATAAAAGTTCATCAAATAAAAAAAATAATTTGCGCTTATAGTTTATAAATGTTTACAAATGGTTGAAAGTTCATACGACCACCATTAAATTCACCATAAATTAACCCAAATTTAACTTTTTTTTTCTTGTTTAAAACTTGAGCTATTAGGCTAGAAGTTGACAACATAGCTGTCGCCTGCACGCAAGTATATTTTAAGAAGTAAAATTTCATCTCATTCACGCATACATAAATTAGCGTTTAAACATTTTGAGTGAAGCTTTGCACCAATTGAGCCGGCTCGGAATCTGATTTCTAAAACAGTTTGCGTAACTCGAGGCTCGGTCGGTCTTTGTTGAGTTGCGCCGGAAAGATTGTTTCATTTCAATTTCCATGCGCCAATTGAGAATTATGGGGCCCATCTCGCCTGTAATTTTACAACTATGAAGTCATTGGGTTTAAATGAAGGATCGGCCAGGCGTTAACACGTGTTGCAGTAGCTAGAATGCCAGCTCCTACGCACGTCATCCATTTAAGCCGGTTATTATCACTTAAATATGATTGCGAATAATAAGAACATTATTACTGAGCTTGGCACTTATCCAAGGCAGTGACTGGTTTTAATCTTGGCATGCCTCTTAACTAAAGACGTGTTAGGTCGACGGGAGTTCATCAAAACGTTATTTTTATTCCGAGTGTGGGAAAAAAAGAAATGGAGAGTACCCTACACAACTTTCATAGCTGTCATAAATAAGTAAATAAACGCGATGGGAATGATTTATTACGTGCACGCTAATGTGCGGTAATGACGTCAAAGATGACGTTGAGTCTTGTCTGCGAGACTTAAAATATGTGTGTATAAAATGAAATGCCATTCTGAGGTCATGTGTGTGTGTGTGTTAAAATGTCGTTTTGAGGTCTGACTCCGTCAAGGAAGTTGCTGCCAAAGCCAAGTATAGCAAATTTTGATAAATTTACTTGACTTCCTCCTCTTCGATTTCCGTTCAAGGATCCTATGAAAAGGTTGGGGAGGTTTTCGAGTTTTATGTAGTCTGGAGGAAAAGTGCATGAAAAAAAAAAGCCGGGGGGGGGGGGCAGCCGAAGGAATAAAAACCACTGAGTAAAAAAGCTGCCAAAAGAAATCCACGGGAAAAATGAGCGAATTGTTTTGTCAATTTTTTTCATATTTTGTTGTAGGTTAGGTTAGGTCAGTTGCCCTTCGCTGCAATTTCCCCAGGTGGGCAAGGGGAGCATCACAAATTACATAACTTTTTTTCTAGCAATTTAAATCCCCTCCCCCTTTGTTACACCAATGTAACATTTGGCCTGCCCCCCCCCCCACCCCACCCTGAAAATACGTAACATTTTCTTATCACCTACCCCCTCCCCTTCTCCTAACCCACCAATTCCAGTTATTTTTTTGGATGAACTCGTTTTCATCAGTGGTCAATTAGTGCCCAGGGTCGTAGTGACCAGTGATTTAAAAAAAAATTTAAATCGTAAACAGACGTTAGAAAAAATATTTTAGCTAAAAGAATTGTTAAATAGGAAAGAAAAAGTTTAGCGAAATTAGTGTGTTACACAACCTTTCTTAATTTCTCC
>JAHWFP010087645.1:38343-65701 GCA_023313725.1 Lithobius niger | reverse complement strand
AACCAAAACTCAAGAACGACTCTAAGGGGAGTAGTTTCCTGTATTTGAAGATAAAACAAACACGAGGAAAAAAAAAAAGACTATCGATCTTGGACTACACTCCAGTTTTCATTGCTGCTGGAAAATATTGGAGTTTCTACATACAATAAATGAACATTTTTTCCCCATCAATAAAATATAATTTTTCCGAATGTAGGTTGGTTTTTTTTATTGCTTTGCTACATTTTTTTTTGCTTAACAGTTTTTAGTGGTGTTACCTTTTTTGCTCCATTTTGTAGAAGAAAAACTGTAAGGCTAAATGGCACAGCAGGTAGAAGACAAAAAAAAAAACATCTTTCCCTTCCCCATGCTATGACGTGTTTTATTATTTAAAACATTTTTTTTTTTTTGCTAGTAATATTACTGCATTTCTATTTTTTTTTTCAAGCTTATTCAACTGGGTAAACTGTTTGCTGCAGTTTTAGATTTTGGGAAAACGCTTGAAAAGCTTAAAGGGAATATACTGAAAAGTGTGAAAGCTTAAAGAATGTATCTGAAAATGTTTTTGAATATTACGTAAATTGTTTGTTTACTTGAAAAGCTTGGAAGACAATTCTGGAAAATTATTGAAAAGCTTAAAGATTATATTGGAAAATATTTTGAATATATCTAAAGTTGTTTGTTTACTTGTAAAGCTTGAAGAAAATTCTGGAAAATTATTGAAAAGCTTAAGGAATATACTGAAAAATATTTTGAATATACATAAAGTTGTTTGTTTACTTGAAAAGCTTGAAGAAAATACTGGAAAATTATTGAAAATCTTACGGAATATACTGAAAATGTGTTGAATATACCTGCAAATGTGTAGAATATATATATATATAGAATCCCAGTTTTGTTTACTTGAAAAGCTTTAAAAAATATAGGAAAATTATTGAAAAGCTCAAAGAGTGTGCTGAAAAATAGTTTTGATTATACCTACAGTTGTTTTTTTTTCTTGAAAAGCTTGACAAAAAAAAATAAATAAATAAATGAAAAGCTTAAAGAATAAAATGAAAAATGGTTTGAATGTGGCTAATAATATTTACTTGTTGACATATGTGAAACAGCTGAAGGAATGTTTACTTTGAAGTGTACAACTCATGATTAATGCAAACACTCAAACTTCAATTGATTCATAACTAATACAGGCCGACGTTGCTGCTAATTTTCGGTAGTCATTTAAGTGTTCAGAAGAATGATGAAGTTAGCTGGCGTTTGAACATATAACAAGTGTTTAATTACTAACGAAATTAGCAGCAACGTATATGAGTTTTTAATCAACTGAAGTTCGAGTATTTGTATTAATCACTGGAAAATGGCTGAAAAGCTTAGAGAATACTCTGAAAATTACTTTCAAAAAGTAGGCTTTATCGTGTGTTTAGAGCCATGTTCTATTTTGCAAGTGCACCTTGCTCCAATCATTTTGTGTGGTAGGTGTACCTTTCACCTATCATCACCTTCTATTTGCAGTTATTTACTTGTTCTTACTCTTTAAAGCTGTTTTATTTCACAATTACTTATTGATTGTGTTTTTTCTTCTTTGCAGCCCCAGGGAATGCTGAAGATCTGGGTGTCGGAGTTCCTGAAGGTGGGTTATTTTAGACTAAAACTACTCCCAGGAGCAATTTAGTACCGGTATATAATTTAGAAGTAAGCCTACGCAGGCCCTCTTTCTCACAGCAGTAGCAAAGAATTTCAGTGCCATAAACCAAGTTTCTCTTCACAGAGGACCATTGATGCTCGCCTGGTGGTCTGCATGGCATTCTTCATCCCCATTGGATGCTGTTTAAGAGATTATTTGATGAAGCCGGGTGCTTGCGCATAAGGGCGTTGGGCGTTATGATGGTGGCGTTCTGCACCGAGTTCCCATTGCTCTTAGTTGGATGGTCGTTTGCATTAATGAAGTTGGTGGCGAAAGTGTTCTGGCCGAGAACGTTTGCGACATATTCAGGTTTGACGGCGGACGTAAAACGGGCGACGCAGACCTCACGATTTCGTGCGTGCAGAGAATATTTTCTAGTTGAGGTTGTCTTTTGTTTTTTTCCGTCATGTGGTAAAAATTGCTTAAAGTGCTAACACAGGAAACTGTTTTCCTTTAAGTCGTGAGCTGAAAGGTGTGTTGGGAGATAGTGTGATTCCAAGATTCCCACCAACCTCGAAAACTCAGGGAATTTAAACCTCGTTTGAAACTTTGGGAAAGCTTAAGGAATTCTCTGATTTTTCTTCAAAATCTGGAAAACTGTGGATAAAAAACAAACCATACACAACCTAAGTGCATGAAAAAATCTGATAGTCGAAGGCCGGTTGAGGCTAGGAGGAATATCCTTCCCTTCCCTCCCTGGCCAGTCTGTCACTGTAAAAACGAGGCATTGTTCGCTTCTCACACTCAGTCAATAGCAAACAACATGAGAAACAATCAGAATAAAATCCCACAAATAAGCATAATAAAATACTGTAGTATACCACACCCGAAAAGCAGCAAGGCTGACGCAGTAATTAACAAAGTCTATGGACGCATTGAAATTTACTGTAACATCCAGATTCCCGCATCAAAATTCAATGTACCTTCCAGATTGCCGCCAAGTTAAAGTGAGGATTTGCTTTGGATTGTTCTTCGCGGTAAGAGTGGTGCCACCTCGCCATCTATGTATAGTCTCTTAACCAACCGCAATATTGAAGAGCTTACACCCTATTAGACCTCGTTAGAGGTTAGCACGTTTGAGTTGTGATTTACTAAATCTGTGAAATTCCCATTGTTTTGACATTCGACCCTGCAATTCACCCACTCTTGTACTTGAATTTTTCACTTAAAGTTTTGAGAAGATCTGGCTGATTTGAATTGCTCGAGACCCCTTTTTTTTTGGCACAAACACATTAATTCGACATGAGACAACGTCGAATTAACCCATAACCGCTTAGATACGAACGTGCGCCTTCAACGTATAACAGCGAAAAACTAAGTCCCAGCGCGAGCTTTGTGAGGGTTCCCCGGGGACCCCGAGCAAAGCGGGCAGTCACAACCCAGTGGTCAGCGTCGTCGGCTCCAAATCAAGAGAATGCCGGTTCGAATCCGAGAACCGACCCAAGTACCATATGGACTCTAAAAAAAGAGTCTGAAAGTTCTTTCAGGGGGTTATGGTTAAAAAAAGTTGTCTATGAAAATAAAATCAAACTGGCGTGTTCCGCTGTGTGATTGAGGCTTACGCCATTTGGACTTTCGTCACACTTCTAAAGTGGAAAATTATACTGACATCGTTTAATTTAAACAGTGAAACTCATCTACCACTTAACCCTTTCTGACATGGCAACAACGTAGTACTTATTCAGCAGGATGTTTATTCGCTAACTCAATGAAATTGCATACATTCAATGCATGCGAACATTTGGTTGAGCTGTTAAATAGATCGTCTGGCTAGTGTTATACAAATCACGTATTAATCAAACAGTTAGCAATTCAGTTTCTTGCTGTCATCTTCTCTTGGCCTGTGTGGTAATTCAGATTGTATTTGCATGCGAATATATTAATGTTGCTCAGCCAATTTTAGTTACATCATGAACAAATAATCTCGAGGTAATTAAAATGTTTCTAAATAAATTAAACCTAAGTATGTTTTGTAGTGTTGCTTTCCCAGTAAAGTTTCCGATCGGGATTTCCGATCTTTTAGACCTTGTGGTGTGGGTACATGTTTGATTAGTACGTAGCCAAAATCCCGCTCCTATTTGCAACCGATTTTTCAGTGAATGACTACTGAAATTAAGTTCATATTTTTCTTGTCTACGTCTCGTGATGTTGAAGGTTTCAAAATTCATTTTAATATGATTTTAGCTTCAAAAGTACATTGAAAACATAAATACTCAACATTTTATGAAAGCCTATGAAGCCTATAAACTTTTATGTTATTATTTTCTCTCAAAGATGAAAGCTTTTAGGCTTTTGAAACGTTTAGTGTCTTAATGTACTTTTTAGTGCATTCAAATGATTTTTGAAACCTTCAATATACTATAGGATTAACTAAACTACTTACAAGGTAGATATTGAAATTTATCATTGGCTTTTTGCACTGTTAGTCTGCTGAAACTACTTGCCAGTTAATTGTGTATGTCATACACAGCCCCACTTTGATCACAACCACTTTGGTGAATACGGCATCATGTTAATGAGCTCATCACGATAATAGAATTTCTTTTAATGAAACTGCATATTTTACCAAAAAAAAAAAAACCACAATTGTAGAAAATGTAGATTGCAATTTTTTTTATTACAGGATTCATAATTTTGGAGCTATTTTAGGCCGCGGAAAAAAATAACATTGTTTCCATAAGTGCCACGCCACCATCAATAATTTTGGTCCGCGTCACTCCTTTTTATTGTTAAAAAACTTAAAAATAATAAAAATTGCGCACGCATCCATTCGCGAAAGATTTACTCTTTTTTTTTTAACTTAGGTTATTCAATGTGCCATCTGTAGCTAACTAAGGAAAATCGGAAACAAGCCAACAGCGAAAAACATACACAAGAAATAACGTAGTTCAGTAAGCCACCTTTATGCACTTACGTTTCGTCGGAGTGGCATGACCCGGATTCGAACCAGCTACCCAGTTCGCCCCCAGATCACTTGCATAGCGCCTTAGTCGCTATGGCCACATCCTCAACTGGCATAAAGATAACTCACTGAACCCGTTATTAAGGTCACAACTGTGACCAGGGCTCCATTCGACCGAAATTCACTCGGCTATTGACAATGGAGAGGGAAGACAAATCATACACTCAAACGGCTCAATAAAGGAGAAATAAATAGAAACAAATCTAGAATCTATGATTTGTTTCTTTTTATTTATCTGTAGCTAACAACAGCCTATTGTCCAGCAATATGCTGGCTGTAGACAAATAAAAGGCTATACCCAGCAATAACACTGCCTGCAAATTCCAAGTGTTAGCATTCATAATTTCTGTTGCACATTGTTATAGGCTAGTTTAATTGATATTTCAGAACGCGTGGAAACTGCACATTTTTAAGCTTAATAAACACAAATATATGCAAATGCACTGATTTTGTGATTTGATTTTTTTTTTTTTTTGGTATGGTATCATTACTCTTTTTTTTGTTTTTTAGCATATGCTATTTTATTCGAAGTTGTTTCCACAGTTCACACAGTAAAACCTTGGACATTCAGTTATGTTTCATGCCTGCGAAAATTAGGTTTCAAAATATGCGTTTACTCGTATTCTTTTACGGGATTTTTAGGGAAGCTCCATAAAAATAATTAACCCCCCCCCCCCCCAACCACAAAAAAATACGCAGCACTGCATCAGACTTTGAGGTAAAAATAAAAAGCTGCTGCCTGCATTGACTTTTGTTCGTACATTTATGAGAAAGAAGGTATTTATTTTTATCGGCCTTTCATGAACAGTTATAGTTCTACCTTCGTCATTTGTAACCCGAAGTGTACAATCCAGCCCACGTTTTCCCTACTACATACCAAGGTTCACGCAAGCTCAGAGCAACCAGCACAATGCCGGTGGAATGGTGTTAATTGCCAAGATCACAGAACAGTTGGCAGGGAAATTTTTCCAGTCTAATCTCTGCATTAAATTGTGTGCCTAGCTTGTTCGCAAATTTCTTTTCTCCTAACTCCCCATACAGAGTAAGAATTTACTAGAAATTGCTACAAATGTGAACAGACTGGTGATGTAATAAATTAATCAGTGTACCACGTAACCAGATATATGTTGCATCAGCTTAAAACCTGATGAGCAACGCAGCAATAAATTTTAGTGGTGGAGAAAAAATTGTTGCAAGTTAGTTTCCAATACATGAGACGTTACAAAGTTCAAAATGTTTAGCCCAGAGTCGGACTGGCCGGGGAAGGGCACAACCTTTGTCATTTCGGAGACGAACCTCTAGGGGCGCCACATGTTTTACCAAGAGCTTACATCCGATCAAGGGAAGACACAGAAAAAGTCCCAGAAGACCTCACTTCTTGCTGTCATTTCTGCCCCATGTTTTGCCCCCTTTTTTCTCTTGATTTTCATAGTTTTGATAAGCTGTTTTCTTCTTGAATGAAATTCGGGGTGGGGGGGAGGAAGGGGTATAGAGAAGAAGAGAAACAGTGGAGAAGATTTGTGCCTGAAAAGGTTGGTCTCCATCAAAAGCAATCCAAAATACGGCATTCATTTTTCTTCAGTGAGATTAAAAAAGTATTCAAGGGGCGCAAAAACGATGACAGCTAAACGGCGCCAATGCCATCGCACAATGGCAGTGAGCCTGATTTTGCCGCTGCTGTTTGAAAGCTTTTTGGGACCTTTGATGTGTGCCAACGGGTGTGTTATCTTGTCAGTTGCAACATGTTTGGATGTCCTAGTACTGACATATGCAAAGTATTGCGGTACTAATTTTGTGAGCAAAATAGGCTGGAAAAAAGGGTGAAATATCTAAGAAGAACTTTCATAACAAGTAGGGATGCTCGACTCGATACACTGTCCAAAAACATAAATGTCTTGAGTATTAAGAGTTTTTTTTGTGTGAAACGTAGAATTAAAAATAAATACGTTGAGATGCAAACCTCAGTACAGGGTGGTCCACAAAAAAAACTGACAACCCAACATTTTCGTAGTTCAACTTTTTTAGTTAGCACTCCTCAGAACCAGGAGAGGACAGAAATTTTCCCGTTTCATTAGCTTTGATTTCTGTCCTCTCCTGGTTCTGAGAGGTGCTAACTAGAAAAGTTAGACTTCAAAAATGTTGGGTCGTCAGTTTTTTGTGGACCACTCTGTATTAGTTAGTGATTAACTTCAGAATCGGCAAAGAAAAAAAGAAACATTGTCAATCTCGGATCCTTTAGTGTTAACTGATTTTGACATTTAGATCTTTTATTCAGTGGTTTGCAGACATCGAAACGTAGCGACCAGCCTGGGAGTTCTATTGTTGGAATATCAAATAATCATGGTGAGGAGAGTTGCCTTGCGCAACATACAGTGTAACTTTGGAAGATTTATGCTTTGATGGGGGAAAAAAAATGTTGAAAAACTCCCAACTCACTTCGAGACACTAATCATTAGGTTGAGACTGGACTCTGCTCATAATTAGGGTCGCACAACCTAGCATCGAGTCATCGTACATACATTTCCTACTGCTTTGTGGCAGGTACCGCTGAGACGCTATTTAATTGATGGTTGCAGGTAACGTAACGTCTCGGCATATTAAACATACATTTTTTGAAACTTATTTTTCCCTTTAACATCTGGGCCAGACGGACACTGGTAAGCCTGTAAAAGTTTAGGAAAATTTTCATCTTGAGACAACTTACACAGATAATAATGTAAACCCAATTTGTTTTGTAGAGAAATGCAGTAACAAAAATATTGATGTGTTATTCCATGTTTGTATCATTAGATGGTGAAGAAATTCCAGCCCCATTTCCTGGCACTCCACTGTCAAGAGGTTGGCGGCAAGCAGTACGAGGAGTCGATGAAGTACGTCGAGGAGTTTGTTCGGTGAGCAGTGCGGCCTGCGTGGCTGGTGGGTGGGCGGCGTCACGCGCATTTGGCCATGAGCCTGCGTAACACCAGCTGTTGATCATCACCCACCCCTGTGTTGCTTGGTGGCAGGATCCTCATGTCCAGCTCGGAGATGCTCCCCTTCGACCGTGTGCGGGTCTTTTTGGACGAAGATTTCCTGGCGGCTGACAAGTTCACTGTACGTGGACTTTCCTAACGGTTGAATTGCACAAAGTTCTCGTTTACGGACAGCAGGCCTGTATTCAGTGTTTGCAAGAACATAATTGGGTTGAAACTTAACACTTAAAAGCTGAAGATTGTTTTAAATCGACTTTGTGGTGTACAATAATTTACTTTAAGATACTGACTTTTTGGGAAACTAGTGGTGTTGTGCTTCTTTCAGGACACTTAGCTAATTTTAAATTTCTGAACCTCACAAAGTCTGCAAAGTTTCTTAACTCTTGTTTCTTAACACAATAGGGGATTCGTATTGATATTAATTCACCTCTCAGTAAAATCACCTTAGTTTTAATGAATTTTTGGTGCTGACGTTTATTCATGAACTGTTCTAGATTTCAAATTTGTTAAGTTTTGTCGTTAAGGTCGATTGTATCAATTTACTAGGCCAATACTGGCAGTACACAGTCCATTTAGCTGGCATTTTTAAAATCTGGGGCCGTAAGTTCCAGTATCAACAAAAATGTGCAAACATCCTGATTGTTGGTTTTGTGTGTTTAAGCAAATAAAAATTTCTTTCAGTCACCCTAGCTACCTGTATATAATCCTCACTTTTAATGGTTGTCGTAAGAAGAGTTGTGTGTGAGAGGGTGGTCGCAATGTTTTTTGCACAATATTTCGGTTTATTTAGCAAAAGCCAGAAATCGTTGTTTGGTAAACTTTCTTTGTGCTCTTCGACCGTTACGAAACCATTGTTACTGACTGTTAAAAGCGTACCAAATATGCATGAATGTTTCTTTTTATTATAGTAAATGTTTGTCTGTTGCTTAAAACTTTTATTTTCTTAGTAGGATGAAAACATTGTCGAGTCGTCATCGTCGTTTACTAAGCTGCTTGACATTTCCGATGTTTGTGCACTCTTTCTGCAGACCGTGCGGTCGGTGTCTGTGTACGTTCAGCTGCTCTGCGTTTCTGCTTAGTTGCATGTGCCTATTCAACTTTTGGTGCTGTAAACGAACGACTAGGCTACAAGGAAGTTTAATACACAAAAGGCAAAGTTAAATTAAAGACTTCTTCTTCCTTCTCAAAGTCGTACGAGTCTAACTGTAAATTAATAATCTGCTTAATATTAAGGGTGCACGGAGCTACCGATTTCATTGGCCGATTCCAATTTTGAAAAGTCCTTAGTCGATATCCGATTCTGATACATATTTTCGCACATGCCCGGACAGCAAAATAAATAAGGGGGGGGGGGGGGGGTAGAACACAGTCGAACAACCAAAGCAGGTTTCTTCAGCATGTGTCCTAATGTATTGAATCAATTTGAGCAATGCGTCATGTATTTATAATTAGTTGACTAACCTATTCTGGTTATACTGGCTCCCCGTTTCTAATCCCTGGTTTTTTTCCTTCCCCTCCCTTTGCTAGACTTCTTGTTGACTTAAGTATAGAGTGCCAAGGCATTGATTTGTCGAGGGTGCATCTGCCTTTGTGCACGGGCATCTTGCCCAGTCCAATCGAGTGATGTACCCCAAATTACGAACTTTATCGAGTCGGTACATACTTAGGTATATTTGGCAGACAAAGCACAGGGAGTCACAGAGTTCCTATTTTTTATCCTTGTCTCCTATTTTTTGGAAACGTTCCTTCTTTTCCTACTTTTTTCTCCTGTTTTTTAGACTTCGATTTCCCCATTTTTCCCTTTTATTTTCTCCATTTTTCCCCTTTTTTCCCTGCATTTTCCCCCATATTTTCCTTCTTATGTGGTCTTATTCTTTTTCAAGTTCATTACCAGCTGCTAAAAACAAATTGCTTACGTCCTGCAGCTTGTAAATTTTTTAAACTTCTAAATACATCTACAAACCTTGCCTCAACTGAGAATTTTAGTAAAAATTTGTTTATTTACTTTAGTCTAATTTTTATTTCGAATAACAGAAAACGCACAAAGCAATTGAAAGCTAAAAATTGTTGTCTTTTATTTATAATCTTATTTTTTTTTTAAATGTTGAAAATACCTTATTTTTAGCTGCTCCTTATTTTTTATGTTAAAAATCTCTTATTTTTGAAGTTAAAATTCATTATTCCTACTTTTTCTTCTTAAATCCTGCTACGGTCCCTGAAAGCTTAAAGCGCAATTACATCCATTTTGACATGCATGTTTTACTTTTGGATCACTTTCACAATAACTAAATACAAGAATTGCGGTAAGAATACGTTACGTACGTCTGATACAACAATTTAATTACTGCATCACCAAAACATGTAATGAGTGCCGCCATTGCTTTGCGCGGAACAACCGAAATTAATGCCGACAGATGGAGTTGTTCGTTTCGACTTAGCCGACAGACGGAGCCGCTGTTCTGTTTCAAGCCCACTGAGATAGCTTTGTTGGCTGTGAGTAGCTCAAGCGTCTGACGGCCTTAGCTGGCCGCTACAGTCTTGCTGTTCGCTTACTAGTTGTCTTCGATTCTACTCGAGCCAAATAACTTCATTTGAGAATGGAAATATTTTTTTGTGCAGGTGCTTCTTTGCAACAAACACATTCGGTTTGTGTCCGGGTGCAGCTCTGAAACATGCACGAATTTGGCGGGCTAATATCTCTCAAATGAAGTTATTGGGCTCGGGTAGATTCGAAGACAACTTCATGTTTGCCCCCCCCCCCCCCCCCTTTTTCTTTAAATAACTGGTAACAGCACGCCAGTAGTGGCCAGCTAAGGCCATCAGATGATTGAGCTACTCACAGCCAACACATCTCTCTCAGTGGGCTTCCCACAGAACAGCTCCATCTGTTGGCATTAATTTTGATTGGTCCGCACGAAACAATGGCGGTACCCATTACGTGTTTTGGTGATGCATTAATTAAATTGTATCGGACGTACGTAATATATTCCTGCCGCAATTCTTGTGTTTAGTCATTGTGTAGTGATCTAAAAGTAAAACATGCATGTCAAAATGGCTGTAATTGCCCTTTAAACTCTGTTCAGTTCTAAAATTTAGTGTAAAGAAATTTATTACCGTATCAGCGCAGCACATCGTAAAATAGGTTGTTTTAATGTCTTTTACTGTAATACTCCGATGACCGACGTAGCCAAATTAACAGATATCTGATGAATCGATGTCTCTCTTACATTAGGTGATCAAAATGTTTAGATTCTACTGTATTATCCCAATGGTGCGCAACAGTGATAAAACAAAACGGATGACAAAAATATGAGTGACAGAAAGCGTGAATTCAGTGATCTTGTTGTCTTGTTTTCAAGGTCATTCGTTATTTAAATTGTAGCATAAAGTTTTGGTACAAGTTGTTTGGTGGTTTATATATATTTTCCTGTGGTAGTCGATTAATAATACGCTTTAGTTTTCATCCAATTGTAAATTAGGTAAAAGTTAAATTTGCCTGGATCCAGTTACTTTCTCACAACAAAAATACGCAACACCAAAAGTCTGTAAATCTCAGGCGAATTTTCGGTGGCCAATTTTCTGCCACCTTCGTCAGGCCAAGCCCAGAGTTCTGTTCACAACAGCAACTACTAATGTCAACGGTAAAAATAAATTTGAATTTGGCGATTTTCACAGTGGGACCTGGCTCCTAAAAAGCAGCACTAGCTGTTGGAGGTAGTGCCCTCTTCCTGTGTTGTTGTAAGGAATGGTTTCCACTGGATTTCAGCAACAACACTGGAAGAGGGCACTACCTCCAACAGCTAGTGCTGCTTTTTAGGAGCCAAGTCCCACTGAGAAAATCGCCAAATTCAAATTTGTTTTTTCCATTGACGTTTGTAGTTGCTGTTGTGAACAGAACTCTGGGCTTGGCCTGACGAAGGTGGTAGAAAATATTGGCCACCAAGCAGTGATGTCGATCTATAAGATCCAGTTATTTTTCATGGGTCCAGTGGTGCATTGTCTGCGGTCTTTAAAACTAGGTTCTGCACCGCTTCACGTCATATCGAGTTGACTGTTTTTACAAATTGCTGTTAAGTTGTAGAGAACCGATACACAACACCAATCTGTTCTTGAGGAGGGAAGCTTCTACCAATAATTTGGTCATAAATTTAACATAATCTGTGTAGATCAACCCCGTTCCCACAGTGAAAAGTGGCTTATTTTACACATTGGACGTGAAATTCGTATCAGATAACGTCCATTACTTAGCCTGTCGTTGAGGTTTGTGAGCCCACTGTAATACTGGCATTTAGTTGTAATAATTTTGTTATAAGAGTACATTGCCGTTGTTAAATATTTTCGTTCCTTCGGTGGAAGTTCAGGTAGTTTAAAGTTTTGGAAACTATGCATTTTAACAGTTTAGTTGAGAATAGTGTGTGTGTGGTTTTAGTATCTCGTAGTGCTTTAACCTCCATACAGGAGGTTGACCATACCGTTTTATTTATTTTGATTAGCTTGCGTAGTAGGGAAAATGAAAATTCTGCGTAGCGTTTGCAAGAAATTTGGAATGGTTTTGTGTAAAAAAAAAAAAATGTTCTGTGCTGTTATATTTATTGCATTTTTTAATAGTATTGGTTTTTCACCCTTCATTTATTTTCTGAACTCCTCTAGGTGCACGCACGACTTGTCGTCAGTTAGTTGTGTTTTTTTGTTGTTGGGGGTCATTCAAAAATCATGTGATCCTTTTAAACAATTCTTTATCTTTTGTTATGATGTAGTTGTGGATTATCCCTATCTACCACAGAGTCAGTTTTAACCAAACACCCCCATTAGTAAACACATTCGGAAAAAAAAATCCCATAGGGCACATTCCATCCCTCCCCCCTCTCCCTTCTCTTTATGACACATTTTGCTGCCTTGGTTTGTTCTATCAATTAAACCCATTTTGGTATGTGCAGTAAAAGCAGAAGTCGACACTAAGTGCTGATGGTAGCTTTTTCCCTAAAAAAAATATAACATAGACTGACTTTTTCTAACTACATCGTAACTACTGCAGGGACTCTGAATGAGTTCGGTTTTCAGTTCGATATTTTTGTTAGTGTTAATCTGATTCAATTCAGTTCCATTCAAGCTGGAGTCTTTAAAGTACCATTATGCTTATCTAATAATGAGATTCGAAGAATAGGCTCGTGATTTCATGAGAAAAGGTGGGAGTTTTTTTTTTTGGGGGGGGGGGGGGGGGGAGATTACCTAGATAAAGGTAAAGGTGTATTGTAGTACTCTTCATTGATGAGACCGTAGCATCGAACTTGTAAAATTCCTAGCCGATATTTAAGATAAAACAGTATTGTCACTACGTTTAGTGTCAGTACTGTAACTAATTTTATACCAGAATCACTGCACATGCTTCAGAATTTTGAAATCCGTTTCAATTCTTCACTAAATATCACCAAACTTTAAAATCTGTGTGTGTGTATGTATACTGTATAATGTAAAGCAAGAAATCGAATACGCAATCGTAAAGATATAAAGAAGCCCCGTCTGCACAATACTTCATATCGTTTTATGTTCGTACTGTGGATAATGACGAAAATTCCCAAAGATGTCAATTCAAACACGTTCACTTCCACAAACCAGACACTATTGTGTACAGCAAATTTTCATCAACTCATTGTTGTCTTCATCAGGCGTTAAATGTTTTATTTAGTCCGCGATCACATCGCTGCTTCTTCAATGTTCAAAATCACTGTTTTCAAATTCGCCGGTAATCATGGCCTCTGTGTCACCATTATCATGGCAAGTGTCACCATTATCAGGTAACTGGTGAATTCAAAAAACAGCGATTTTGAACATCGAAGAAGAAGCAAGATGTGATCAGGAACTTACGCCAAATATTAAAAACCTGATGACGACAACGGTGAGTTGTTGAAAAATTGTGGACCTAGGCTAAGTGTCTGGTTTGTGGATGGTGGAAGTGAGCATGTTTGAATTGACATTTTTTGGAACACATCACTGGATCTTTTTTGACTGGTAAATGAAACCTCTATTTGCACCTGTTCAGTTTTACTAATAAGTATTTCCCTTACAACACCCCTCCCCCCCCATCCTCCCCAATTCTTAATTTGTGATAGCTTGTGGTTTATTTGGACTCCTTCTCCCACGCCCAAGTCGGCCACATGGTTTTTGCATGTCTCCTGACGTAGTAGTGAGGGTTGGTCTGGCAATATTATTTCCCACAATGACAGTTTGATTCTGGTTTGTACAGGCCTTGGGCAGCTTCTACTTCATTCATGAAGATATTAAAGCAGTACAAATATGGGATTTTAAAGGTAAGCAGTCAAGCCAACTGTTTGTTGTTCTTTATTTGTGTGTTCCTTTTTTTCTTTCGGTAATTGATTAGCAGCTGCTGTGACATTTTTAGGTAAAGGGGATAGCAACCTATGGCTTTCCATAATGATAAAGGGGATAGCAAAGTGTAGCTTTCCATAATGATAAAGGGGATATCAATGTGTGGCTTTTCATAATGATAAGATTGTTTAACACCGCTACTGTTGTAATGCTATGAATTTTCTACAGAAACTAGTGTAGAAAGTTTCTGAAATCTTCTGCCTTCATCAGGCTACATTATCCAAGAACACTCTCGCTCGCTTGCTAGCTCTTATGAAATTCGGCTCAATTCAAAATCCATCGGCTTTTTGTACCGAGGGCAAATTTCATTTTTACTTTTTGTTAAATTCAATATTGCTAGGCAGATGGGATTCCTGGATAAACAAATGATGGAGTTCTTTACGGTGAAAAATTACAATATTTTCCGAGACTTTTTGTCCAACTTGATTTACACTCATCTTCACCAAGTTAAGATATTAGATCATTTAAAACTCGATCTCACAATATCTTGCGAATTTTCGACAGCTTTAGCAAGTTTGGTGGTATAACTGCTTCACATCTGTCTTCCTCAGGCACTAAGTTTCAGTCCGTTCTCCGTCTACAACTACGTCTTCGTTTTGTGTTTTGAAAAACGGCGCCTTCCGTAGCCTCTCGTATTTGGAGCGCCTATGGAACGAAGGGCACATCGATAAGGAAAAATATGAAAAGCTTCTGCCAAAGAGACCACAACGGCTGCCCCAGCTGTTCTCACAAGTTAAAGTGCATAAGGAAGGACTTCCACTTCGACTCATCACGTCAGCAAAAGGAGGAATGACCCAAAAACTAGATTGGGAGCTCACTGACCGACTAAAGAAATACGTCAAAAACGAAAATCGGCTGAAACACACGGCTGACCTGCTGGGAGAGCTTGAGAGATGTTGAGATGGAGGAAGACGACATTTTGGTGTCGCTCGATGTGATGAAGCTTTTTCCAAGCCTGTCACACAGGTTAATCGTGGAAATGTTAGAGAAATCTGCAAAAAGAGTCGGTGTCACATCTGAAGTGTATGAAGAAGATCGAGCCATACTGAATGTAATCTTAGCATCCATTTACGTGCAGTTTAATGGAGTTACCTACAGACAAAAGAAAGGAGCACCGATGGGGTACTCGTGCTCGCCAGCAATAGCCGAAATGGTGCTCCAGCACCTAGACGAGTGGATCCTGAGCAAAAAGCGGTTGAAATTGTGGAAGAGATTTGTGGACGACGTGATTGCAATTATGAAACGACAAGACTTCCAAAACATCCTCGAGTTGGTCAACAGCTGGCACAGGGACATTCAGTTCACTGTTGAACTCGAGCAGGGGAATTCTCTTCCCTTTTTGGATGTCCGGCTGACGAGGACGAAGGAAGGCAGAATTCACTACCAGCCGTACTCAAAACCAACAGCTACACGACGAGGAATACCCTTTAATTCAGGACATCCAGTGCACCAACTCAAGGCAATCGCCAAGAACGAATTTGTGCGAGTTGTTCAGAGATCCTACACCCTGGAAGAAGCATGGCCACATCTACGTGAGCAAAAAGGAAAATTCATTGAGCTAGACTACCCACCGGGGCTCCTGAATAAATTGATGAAGGAATCAATTGGAGTTAGCAAAGCGGGACGACGACAGTGCAAGGAAGATGAAAGACCAGTGAAGAAAATAGAAACACCAAGGAGAGTAGGAATAACTTACCTGAAAGGAGTCAGCAGTGGCATACAGCGAGTCCTGAGAGCGCGTGGAATTGACACTTACCTAAAGAATGGAAAGAAACTGAAGGAACAGCTGATGGGCCGAAAACAAAATGAAAGAGACTGCAACAACACGAGTATGAAAAATAGACAAGCACAGCTCCAAGAATGTGAACCAGAAGACATTGAGGGAATGCTGAAGGAAGTCCCAAATACGAGAGAAGGAGTGTATAGGATCCCATGTGGTGGGTGTGAAGCAACATATATAGGAGAGACCAGAAAAGGGATCCATACGAGAGTAAAACAACATCATGCAGACGTACGAAACAAAGTTGAAACCAGCAGCATAGCCACCCACTGCATGGAGACGAAGCATCTGATTGACTGGAAAAATACCGAGACGCTCCTAATTTCTAACAACAGAAGTGACGCACATCTACGAGGACTAGAGTCCCTCGCTATTGTTGAGCACACCAGAAAGCACAAGAAATTAATGAATTTACAAGGGCCATCAAATCCCACCATTGGCCATTTAATAAGCAGAGAGGTTAGCGCTCACCTAGAAACGCATTGGAACAAGCAACATCGTAAATACGAGAGGCTACGGAAGGCGCCGTTTTTCAAAACACAAAATGAAGACGTAGTTGTAGACGGAGAACGGACTGAAACTTAGTGCCTGAGGAAGACAGATGTGAAGCAGTTATACCACCAAACTTGCTAAAGCTGTCGAAAATTCGCAAGATATTGTGAGATCGAGTTTTAAATGATCTAATATCTTAACTTGGTGAAGATGAGTGTAAATCAAGTTGGACAAAAAGTTTCGGAAAAGATTCCTGGATAATCTGAGAAAACGAAAAACTTGGGGAAAAATCAAACAAATGGGGAAATTTCACTCTATTATTTCGATGGTTGACACCCAACTTCTTGTGGACAAACATGAGGCATGAAGTAACAGTAGAACTTTGAAACACGGTTCATCCTTCATCTTTCATCACAAAGTTTCAAAAAGTTAAGTATGCTAATATTGGCAGGAGTAACAAGTATACGCTTTTACCAAGATTGTTTAACACAACTACCGTAGTAATGGTATGAATTTTCGACAGAAACTATTATAGAAAGTTTCTGAAATCTTCTGCCTTCATCAGGCTACATTATCCAAGAACACTCTCTCACTCGCTTGCTTGCTGTTTTGAAATTCCCGCTGTGCCCGGCTAAGTTAGAATTCAAGGAATTCTAAAAAGGTCACTGATAATCGGCTTTATGTCTAAAGTCGAGCATTTATAATGTACATGGTGCGGCGAAGCAAAATTCAAATTGGAGGTATAGTGTTTGTCAAAAAGAACACGAATCGTGCTTATTTTAGAAATTTCATGTCCCTAAGTTGACTTGTGTGTGCCTTACATTTGAATAAAAGTAATTTTTTTTTTATTTCTAAATTTCAAAATTGGATTTTAATAAATTCGAGTGTATATGTCATTTTATGGCTACAGACGTTTTGTTTATCCTATGAATTGTAGTACTTAAATCTGTCATCCAGATTATACGAATAACTTACTGTCAATTTTTTTTTCTTATTTCAGCCATGACGTTTGTCCCAGTCATAGGGAAAGAGGTACAGTGTAGTATTTTTTGTTTGTTTTCTATATTGTCAGGAAAGGTACACAAGTTTTTTTTTGGTCAATTTCCAGGTTCATTCAGGGAACATAGAAAATGTCACAACCAAAGAGAAATCAAAGTTTTCTCCGGATGCTTTTCCCGAGGTAAATGGATATGCTACCTGGTTTCTCGTTGTATGCATTTACTAGTCTATTCTTTTAACACCTTGGCTATTTTTTCTATCTTAGTCCATGGGTTGTAGACAATAAGATTATATGTTTTGGCAATTTTTCTCCATGCAGTTAGTATTAACAAGTAAAGAGTATTCAACACTATGGTCAAATATTGTGACATATAACTAGACAAAGCTTGTGCTATGCGCAGGCTGGTTATGAATTAAGTTTACAGACACACTTTCTCCGACATTTTCCGTGCCTGTGCTTCGTACGTCTGTGAGCCGTTATGTCTAGTTGATCGACCGCTCCCTCCCAGCTGCACTTGCCATGCTGGTAGAATGGAAGAGTCCACTTGTAATGCGGGCGTGAGGAGGGGGAAATGATGGTTCGGCCTTTTTTTTCTTAACTGCACAGCCAGGATCCAGCATTATTATAAGGATATGTCATTAAGCTATTTTAAAGATGATCGTACGACAGGCCAATGACATATGTATGTATCGTAGGAAAATGGGTCTTAATTCACTAAATCCACTTAGTTTTCATAAAATAATTGAATAAATAATGGAACTGTGCTTGAAAAATTCATTGTAGCAGGTTTTTAATAACCATTTCTTCATTTTTTTTCTGACAAAGCAAAATCCAAGATGTCTGGCATGTACGCAGGGCCCAATGAAGTATACGTATCACATAAACAAACAAGCTAAATTCAAAATGTCGGCTCGAAGCCTTCGTGCTGTTAATTTTCGACGAACCAGCAAGTTGATAATACTACCCGTTTGTCTTCTTCAGGACCACTCGGATTTTCAGTCTCTGTTTATCTTACATTATCTTTAAGCCTTTTCAAAGGAAAAGATATTATTCATTCCAATATCTTCGCAAATTTTCGTCAGGCTACTACATCATGGCTCACTTCGTCGTGATCGTTCATCTGCTATTTGAATTCGACACGGGGCTGTAGCCTCCAATACTTGCACGGCTGGTACACCGTCATTCCGGCAGCAGCATTTAAATTCGCCTCTTAACAGAAACTGGATGCTTGAGTTTGAAGATCCCTAGATATTCATCAGCACAGCCCTCTCTCGGCTGTGATGTCGAATAGCCAGGGATCATACATTATATGTAAGGCTGTACCGAACCGAACCGAACATGGCCGAACAGAGGGTGTTTGGTTCGGTTCGGTGTTCGGTCTTTCAAACGCAAAATACCAAACCGAACATATTTTCACTTCTAATCGACGGATTTTGATGTTTGAATACATCATTTTGAAGGTTTTTTCGCCAGCTTTCTGTTGGTTCAAACCACAAGTTCCTAGCTCTAACGGTTCAGAAGTTATAAGGGAAAATGCAAAAGTAGTGGAGATTTTTTTATGTTTAAACAGAGTTGCAACATCTATGGACTTAACAAGTCCATGTGAAAATACCCACATTTGTTAAGAAACTTATGCTTTGGTGAATTTTTGTGAACTGAGTTCTTTTACATTTTAGTTTAAGTTAGATTGGTTTGGTACATTTTTGTTCGGTTCGGAAGTGTTCGGTGTTCGGCTTATTTAAGGTCTGTTCGGTTTGGTTCGGTTCGGCTGAAAAATTCTCGTTCGGTACAGCCTTAATTATATGCATTCCACGTTGTTTATCCGACTTGCTTTGTACTGTATTCGTCGGTTCAATTCAAACTGTCGCACGTGGCCTCCGGTATTTTGAAGGTAGCGCCAGATTCCCTTTACTAGTGAGCTGTTCCTGGAGATCTGCTTGCAATATGTGTTGTATGTTCGGATAGGATGGGTCTGTAGGTTCATAAGAGCCACCTCTCTTTTCTCAAACAGTTTGATTCAGAGACCCTCCTGTCTCAACTGCTGGTCCCTTTTCGAATTAGATTCGATGAGAGTGGTAGTTTTTTTTCTCTGTCAATACAATGTTTGGTTTGGGCATGATGGAAAGCAATGCCATTTTTTAAGACACCATTATTTATATCAGAAATGTGTTCATCAAGTGTGATGTTCACCCCTCTCCTTGTCTCACCAATATAAACCGCATCGCATTCACCACATGGGACTCTGCACAACCCATGTTTGGTCTTGGGTGCATTGGGGGCTACGTCCTGTTTTTGGGTTGCCTTGAAGGTCCCCTTTGGCTTTCCTCAGTAACTTCCACCTCCTTCACGTGCTTACTCTTGGTATTTATTGTAGCTATGGTTGGTAGGCGCACGAGTCCTTCCAGGCCTAATTCCATAATGCTGTTCACACACTTCACTTCAACCACGTCAGTATTGCTTTCGTCTGCCTCGCCTCGCATGCCGTGGAGATGTCAGAAGCTTTTAAAGGTTTTTGGTATTTTTGAGGTAAGATTGAAAGGCTGGATGAGGACGTGCTATATCGAATTACCCACTCCTCTAAAGTAGGCCAGTCCCTCTTTCGGCCGTATTTTCTTCTTGGCTTCAGTCTTCTTGGTCTTGACTTTCACCACTGGTATGAATCCCAAATGGCCCTGTTGAAAAACGACGAGGTTGTCTAAGTTGATAAACTTGGCTTAAGCATCTTGGAGGGGTCCGCGTGCAGTGACTTCATTGGCAGAATTCCTCACAAGTCTGACCATCTCATCTAGTGCAACCGCCCTCACCTGTGAAAGCGGATGTCCCAAGTTGTATATAGTATACCCTGATCCGTTGCCATCGGCTTCTTGTAGGGCTGGTAGTGGCGACTTCTATCCCCGTTCCTAGAGAATTTGACATCTAAAAAGGGTTGGCACCCATTGTTTCCCACCTCGTGAGTAAACTCAAGATAGCACTCCATCCATTGCGAACGGGAAGAAGCTTACATGTGTCAGTCTTCTTCTTGCAAGAAATAACATATCCGCAAAGCTCTCCCAAAGCTCGTGCTGTGGTCAGTGATTGTGAACGTGCTTGTTGAGGTGTTTAAGCACGAGCTCTGCCACTGTGGGAATATCCCTTCTAGGCTCCCTTGACTTGCTGTAAGATGTTTCCTTGGAATTCCACATAAATAGTCAACAATACCACCCTCAACAGAGCTTGATTTTTCAGGTATTCGAAATCCGATACATCAGGCAATGCTCACCGATTTAAGGTTCAGAACCCTCACTTTCACGAACAAATCCTTGGTATGCTTCAGCCTGAGTCGGCCCGCCACGTACTTACCATAATGACTTGGAGACCATACGACTCAGAACATCCCTTTCCGCTGCTGAGGGCATTGCGCTGAATGAGATAGTCAGGCTTTGGAGGAATTCTGCCGATGAGGCCACTGCTTGCCGACCCATCCAGGGTGCTAAAGCCAAGTTTATCAAACTTGGATACCCCTGGCCATTTCTCAATAGGCTATCAAGAAACTGTTTGTTTGGAATTCGTGCCATCGGTGTAAGTCTGACCAAGGAGACTGATGCCAAGAAGAAAACACGGGCGAAAGTGGGACTTGCCTACCATAGAGGAGTGAGTGATCACATGCTCAGTTTAAACGGCTTTCAATCCTACTTTAACAACACCTGAAACCTCAAACAGCTTCCGACACATCTGATCATCAGCAGAGGCGGACTGGCGGGTCAAGAGGCCAGTCGGGAATGTAACGGCCAGAGGCCACTTTTTTCAACTTATTAGAGCAGAGCCAGGACGTAACGAAGAGCATTTGGCTGGGGTGGGGGTAAAATTTGTTGGCTCAAGCAATGTAGATAGGGGGTCTGGGGGAGCGCTGTTAGCTCCCCCAGCGGCCCCGGAAGCTGACGGATTTTTAGGTATTCTAAGGCCTTTACTGGCTTCAAACGATATATATTAGACATTGCTTAGGGCGCCACAAAAATAAAAGACAGTAAATAACAGTAGGGGAAAACATTTTTTTTAAAAACCCCTTCCCATACCCTAAATTTATTTTTGGTGGGTTTAGAAGAATACTGGATCTCTGGTGTTCACACGAAGATTTAGTACTATTTTTTTTTTATTATGAAAAGCACTATAAACCCTAGTGATTAGTTTTGGTTCAGTGTTATGTGTTATCACACTGAAGGTAGCATATTTTGGCCTTTCTAAGGGTGGGGACTTTCCAACATCAGTGGTGGATGCAAATAATAAAGAGCGGAACCAGAACAAAGTTGGGGTAGGGGGGGGGGGGTATCGGCCGGGGGTTTTTTTTTCAATTTTGTTGAGCAATTTTTCTCTTAGCTACGTTTTTTTCGAACAATTTCGGCAATTTTTGCGAGTTAACATGGAGGGCTTCATTCTCTTCGGCGCCTTCCTTGGATCTGCCCTCGACATTAATTGAATCCCAATTTCCGCATTTTAAAACATGGAAATAGGACCAAAACCAAGTTAAGGGCACGCACTTGCTAGAAGGAATAGAAAAATTGAAAATGAAAGCCCTTTAGCGAAAATGGTCATGGTGTCAAGGTGCTAGGCCAGGCTTTAGTATTTGTTAGAATTTGGTCATGTGACTCCTATTGTATTTTTGCTGAGATGCTTTTTTTCTCATTTTAACTAATTGTGGGAAACACACATGACGATAATCTGATACAGATCACGCTCAATGAGCTTGCACTGCAAGTTGAAAAAGTACGGTGTAGACAAAATTCAGGGCTTACCTTTCTAAGCAGAGATTGTTTAAGTGTCATTCTTATAGCTGGCTGCAGAAGTCTGTTTTGCCACCGAAATCCAGGTTTTTTTAAGACCGGGCGCAGAACGGACTTTAACCAAATTCATTCTAACCGAGATGGCCTTCCAACCCTCCAACTTCCGTTTGTTAAAACAATTTTTGACGGTTTTCGTCGTTTTAAAACAAATAGAAGATTTCTCATCGGTTCGCTCGTTTCCATGACAGATGAAACGTTATCTTCACTCCTCTTTCTCTTTTGGCCTCCATGGCTAATAGTAACCGAAGGATCTGTGTGTAATGTCCAGTCAGTTAATGCAATCACTCTAGATATAGAATGCGTACGTACATTTTTCAACTTAATGAAGAGCGGCTTCCTTGCAACATGCAGTCGCAGCTGCTCTTTCATTCATTCATTAATCGATGCCGCGAGAAACCGCAACTAGTAAATTTCGGCGTCCTACTTGGAGGACAAAAAAGGCTAATTACCAAAACCAATGTTGCTTGCAAATTGAGAATATTAATTTAGTAAGTACAGCCAAAAGGTGTGAAACTTCGCACAAATAAATAAAGAGTAACCGAGTATTACAAAAAAAGAAATATTTAAAATATACACCGAATTTACTTTTTAACTTATTTATTTCTGCTTGAGAGGCCACTAGGGCAGAGCCAAGTCGGGAATTCCCGACTACCCGACCTTGCCAGTCCGCCTCTGATCATCAGAGATGGCATCTGAGACGAGGTACACAAGACTGATGTGGTTGAAGTGAGTGAAGAGCATCACGGAATTACCCCTGGAAGGAGTCATGCGCCAACCAACCATAGCTACAATACCAGGAGTAAGCACATAAAGGAGGTGAAAGTTAATGAGAAAAATCCAAAGGGGACCCTCAAGGGGACCCTCAAAAAAGCAGATGGGCTCTTAATGCACCCAATACCAAACACAGAGTCCCATGTGGTGAATGTGATGCTTTTTATATCGGTGAGACAAAGAGAGGGCTGAAGACCAGACTTAATGAGCACATTTCTGGTACAAATAATGGTGTCTTAAAAAACGTCGCATTCCACCATGACCAAAACAAACATCGTATGACTGGGACAAAACCACCACCCTGATCGAGTCTAATTTGAAGAGAAATTCTCATTTGAAGACACTGGAGAGTTTGCGCCGCTCCAAAGTCTCGAGTCCAACGCGAGACAACCTGGTGGCGTAGGGCAAATTCCGCATGCCAGGTCATTTCTTAATAAATTTGCGCTGGACTGGTTCCAGTTTGTCAATGTCTCCCAACAATGTTGGTGACTACACCGGGCATGCATACTCGAAAACCATAATTTTTGAATTACCAGAAACGAAACCGCCGTCAACAATAGCGAGTCGCCGAAATGCCCTTGATGCAAACTGGGTATATTGTAAAGAACGTTTCAAGTTTAAGGTCAAACAGACCCCGAAATCGTTGATTTCGGAAATAGAAGGTAATGGGTGGTCGTTTAAGTGATATTCAAAGGGGCAGTTTTGGCAGCCGACACTGAACATCTGGCATTTATGTATAGAGTGGAAGCTGCCAATCCGTATTCCACCCTGAGACGTAATTGTTCGAATCACTCAGCGAGCCAGTATCACTCTCCTGGTCGACAATGTGTGCAGCCAGTTTTAGGTAATTTGTGAATTTGTATGGACTCCTGTGGCACCCCGCTCACTAAAGGTAAGGAGTGGAAGTATTGAGTTACCAATGACCACTCTCTGAGAGCGATTACTAATAAAGGATGAAATCATCCGCATAGGCCTCCAGTAACCCCAAGGCGTTCGAACTTGCAAAGCAATTTCACATGGACCACTGACTTACAGAAATCAAAATAAATGTCTTTCACGGGCACTCTAGCATCCAGAGGACCGATCGGACTGTACTATGGCACTCCACCTGGTCTGGGAGTCGGCACCGAAATCAGAGTGTCTTAATTTTTTTTGCAAAATTATCGAAAGAAAAAAGGTATTTGATTTTGCAAGCCAAAGCAATTCAATACCGACATTAAACACCCTTACTGATTTATATTGGGCTAAAGAACACGACAAATGGATAGATTCATCTTTCTACGCTATACTTTGGCTAATGAATCATACCCCTCGTTTACACTTTTCCGAACCAGTGGAGCTGCGAATTTTTTAGTAAATACTGCAAACTTCCACCAAATTCAGGCACACAAACAACACGCGCTTTAAACTAGGGATGCATGTTGCAATGGAAATTTGGAGTTTTCCTTAACAGTTTGTTTGCTTGGCTTCAAATTACTGAGGGATATGGAGGTTTTTCCAGTGGGTGGAAAGGCCTCGTGAGAGTGGGGGTCTCAAAAAGATTCCAAGCAGAAAAAAAAAACACTTCGGTTGTGTTAGGTTACAGTAGGATGCGCCATAATTAATGATTTTTTTTTTGTCATTTTTCATTCCAGTGTAAGTGGTCTCGAAAAGGCTTCTTGCGCACTCGCTGGTTCCTGAATGGAAGCATCTTTGACCTTGTAAATATTCACTTATTTCACGATGCATCAAACTTTGTGGCCATGGAGAGTGTAAGTCTTCCTGTACGTTTTTGGAAATTGGGCATTGGCGTTACATTGGCTCTGATAAGACATTGTTTCCGTGTTTCTAGTTTCCCTCAGCTTATAGTGACCATAGGAGACGTGCCATGACGCATGTGTTGGATAGGTAAGACATTTTTTGTAAGGATGCACCGATGTTTTAAACTGCCGATTCTGATGCCCAGATGCGTTGTTGAAAAACATAGGCCGACATCCAGTTCCGATAGGCGATCTGGTGATCCGGACAAATCCATGCGGTGTTACTTTGTAATATATGAATCATGAATTAGATCCAAATGTACGTTCATATTTCTAAAACAAGAAAATCAACATAGACATAGTCTCTTGCAAATTTTCAACAAAACCATTCACTATTTTGGTGTTGAAATGGTAAGTCTATCTTCTTCAGGTATTATCTTCTTAGTTGTGCATGTGTCTTCTACATTGTCTTGTTTATGATTTGAATACCGCAGCAGTTGGCGTTGCCTTCCGTATTTACAAGGCATGAGTACAGTAACCCATTTCCGCTGTCGTTGGTCAGTTGGTCGTGCAACCAGAACTCACTGACCAACTACAGCGGAAGTTGGGAACTACACACATGCCTTGTAAATACGAAAGGCTACGCCAAGTGCCGTGCCATGTAGCCAAGAAGATAAAGCCTGATGAAGACAAACGTACTGTACCAACACCAAAACAGTTAATGGTTTGTCGAAAATTGACAACAGACTGTGCCGACTGCCGAGTGTCTCGTTTTCGAAGTATAAGCGTACTTTGGGTCTAAATCGTTATCTAATGATCCGAGTTTAAGAAATTAAGCCAAAGATAATTACCAGGGGTGTGCGATACTATCGAATTTCGATACTTTTTCCGATACTGTCTTGGTATCGGTAGTGGTATCGAAAATCCAAAACTTGGTATCGATTTTCGTTAGTATCGAAGGTATCGAAAAGGATCATTAGTTTAAAAAATATTGCAGTAATAAAGAGAATATCGAAGAGGTTTTGGCATAGAAAACTAATTTCAAGAGTTACATCGTTGTAGATCGGTCACTGATAGGCCTAACGTTTAGTAGCAGCAGCAGTTTCACCTTAGGATTCACACGTTTTATTGGGCCACCTACTTATTGAGTCTCTGTGAGTGCAATCCACACAAAATAAATCATAAAATCCCAAGACGAACGGTGATTACTGGAAAAGAATACGTTACAGTTGATTGCTGACAGTTTATGGAAGCTAAGACTTTATTATTACAACGTTGTTGGTCTCTGTTGTTCACCAGCGTTTTACTCCAACTTGAACATGAGCAGCCATCTTGAAATTGAAGGGTGCAATGCATGATGGGTATTTTCCTTAAAAATAAAAGTAACTAATTTGTTAAACTTAATTGAAATTTTTTTTAAATTAAACTGAATATTTTGTGTTAAGTTATAAATTTAAAAATATTTATTTATATTTGTATACGTAATTTTTTTTTTATTTCCGGAAAGCAAAGATCTTTAGGCATTTTAACATCACTAAGCATTAGGCAGGCATGCATCCTGGCATCAACAATCCTATGCAACTATCTTGTTTTAAACTTAAATTGATTTTTTTTTATTAAACTGGATATGTTTGTGTTATTAAATTACAAATATTAAATTCAAATATATTTTCATACAAAACTTAATATGATTTTATAAAATGTATACTTAAAAAGTACACTTAGTGAAGCCAGAAAGCCAATCAAATTAAACAAGCACGCAAGTAAAAAAAAAAAAAAAAAAAAAAAAACCATTTGATGCTTTCTTTCTTACATATAATATATAATTTGTTCTGTATTGCTTTATTTGTAATATGAAATACATAAAATTTTAAGTAAATTCCATGTAGCCTAGTCCGAGTTTATTTTTTAAATGTCTATGCTGAACAGTTGTCTGTACTACACTAATTACAATTAAGAATTTTTTTTCATTAATACTAATAGGCCTTTACGCAAACTTTTAAGGTTAATTTTTTAACATAACAAAGAAGTTCAGCTTAACGTTATTGTCTTCTGAAATATTTCTGTCTGAACGGTAATTGTAATGAAGGAATAAAGGACGCTACAAGTGAAGTCATTTGACTTTGTCTATTCCTACTGCTTTTTAAAAAAAAAAGGTATCAGTATCGAAAAGAGTATCGGTATCGAGAAAAGTATCGGTATTGAGAAAAGTATCGGTATCGAGAAAAGTATCGGTATCGAGAAAGTATCGCGATACCGATACTCAGATTAATAAAGTATTGGTATCGGTATCGAATTGAAAAACCTGGTATCGCACACCCCTGATAATTACGTTGATTTTAACAAATAAAACTTAAATTTTCTGTAGTCCTGAAATGTAGCAATGTAGCATGAGAAATTGACTAGCCTATTAGGGTTAAAAATAATAAAACGATAGGTACTGAAAAGGACCCAAGAGAGTCACTGACGTTCAGCCTACAAAGTTTGGGGGGGGCGCCCCCCCCAAATGGCATTTAGGATGCACACAAGTAAGCTGGCACAAGCTGGTGGAGCAATAAGTACACAGAGCCACTGGCCCAAAGTCAATTAAAATAAGTAATAAAAATAATAATGGTTACAATATTAAGCGAAAGCTTGCTATGCACATAGCAAGAGGCCCTTTGTCAATTAAATTAAGTAATAAAAATAATAATGGTTACAATATTAAGCGAAAGCTTGCTATGCACACAGCAAGAGGCCCTTTGTCAATTAAATTAAGTAATAAAAATAATAATG
>JAHWFP010087645.1:7921-38243 GCA_023313725.1 Lithobius niger | reverse complement strand
ATAATGGTTGGGCCACTTAAAAAAAGAAAGTTGTTTCTCGAGCCTTTTACGACAAAAATCGGTGCGGGCGGGCGAATTTTTTTTTTATTATTTATTTACTTTTTTACCATAATATAGGGGTTGTAATTTAAAACAAAGCCATTTTTGTTCAATTTTTTAATGAAAAACTTCAACCAAATATGACGGTTTACACGGGAGCCCTATCACAGTATTTGGTGAGCAAAAAGAACACTCGCACAAAAAAAAAGTCCGGTGAATTCAAAATTCGTTAGAACAGATCGTGAGTTGACATTTCTGGTTTCCGTAAACCAAAAAAAAAAAGGTCGGTGCGGGGGGTTTGGAGTCCGTGCGGCGGGGCTTGAGAAACAACTTCTTTTTTTTAAATGGCCTTACAATATTAAGCGAAAGCTTGCTATGCACACAGCAAGAGGCCCTTTGTCAATTAAATTAAGTAATAAAAATAATAATGGTTACATGTGAAATGAAAGCTTGGTATGCACAGAGCAACAGGCCCTTTGTCAGTTAAATAAGTAATAAAAAATAATAATTGTTACATATGAAATAAAAGCTTGGTATGCACAGAGCAACAGGCCCTTTATAAGGCTTAAACTACACCAATCCAATAGCCATGAATAGGGTATTAAAAACTACAATAATAAAAATAACAGGTTTAGTTGTGAAGTGACAGGTTGGAATGTTCCGCAAACAATCGCTGATAACCGGCCAACAGGGTGACTGGGGAAATACGTACAATAAAAATCAAACGCGGTTTTTTTTTTGGGGGGGGGGGGGGGTGGGTGGTCCTGGTCGGGCATAAATGAGTTAACATACATAATAAATTTAAGTTTGAGTGGAAAAAATGTTGGCAATGTTCCGTTCATTGGGTAAAGGCTAAAAAATATTAGAACTTTTGACCAATTTTGAAAATACAGTATGGCAAAATTTTACGAATTGGCTCAGTATTACAGCTAAATGTACGTTGAAAAACACAACATTTGGCATGTGTAGGGTGACTAATGTTTGCAGATGAAAAACTAACGTTGGTGCAATGATGGTGCCACACAACAAACTAAATGCTGCCATTGTAGCTACTAACACGAGGACAGCATTCTACCAATGTTTGCAAGCATTTTTAGGGAAGCTAAAAATAATTAGGTGAGAATGTTATTCAGATTTAAGTTACCTTTTCTTTTCCTTTTAGATTTCGCGATGATGCATTTGATAATGTGCCATACTTCATTTTTGGAGATTTCAATTTCCGCCTGAACACTCAGGGTGTAGTAACGGTGAGTTTTGTATTAATGAATCAATTGGTTATATTTATTAATAATTAGCTTATTACTTATTAGTACGGCTGTTCTAGTTGCCGGCCCGAAAATATCAGCTACCTGTAAATTTGTACATCTGCTCCTGCAATGCTGTTTTACCCTGGAGGATTTAAACTCTTAAGATTTGGCCACCTCAGCAACCCGTCTGCGCATGTCCAAGCACAGACCCTCCATAAATGGTGTTACGGCGATAGCCAGCCATCTCTTTTTCTCCAGCCTTCGGCCAGACCACATCACCGCAGTTTGCCCGCTCATCATTCGTTTTCCATCCTTCGTTTCCGATTGCTTCGATCAACCCTTCGCCTGACCCTTCACGACAGAACACTTTCACCTGCAAAGACCCATAGTCTGAAGACCTTTCACCCCGAAGGACGACTTTTCTACCATAAGAAACCTTCGTTTGAAGATCCTTCGCCTTGCACCCTACGCTTTTGGAACCTTCGCTCGACCATCCTTCACCCTTTTGCCTAGGAAGAACCTGATGCATCCACGCAATCCACGATGCTCTGTTGACATGTATGTATGACTTGGCTGTATTCTGCAGTCTACGCCTGCTATCGTTGACGGTTGCTTGAAAGGATGGAAGTTTTTTTTCTCTCACACAAAGATGTACGCTTTACGATGCACTCTGAAAACTATCGGGACACCCACTCGTTTCCCGTCCCCTCGCCATTACCTCCATCGGCCTTTCTCGTCGTCTCTCTTCTGTCTCTTCAGGCCTGTTGTTCCTCACTCCTGCTCCGTCAGACACGCTGTCCCTCACTGGCCATCGCTGCAGCTTCATGCCTCGTTGCGTGCATCCCCTCTCCAACAATCTTTCATGACTCTACAAACCCTCGCCCACTACCGCCCGTCACCTTTCCGAAGCGCCAGCCTTCTTTGCCGCCATTCAGGCATCTTGTCACCGACTATCGCTGCTCTGTTCCATCTTCAACCATCAAGCTGCTGCCATCCCTCACCAGTCAGAATTACAGCCCTCCATGACTTTGTCCTTCGCTGCCTTCTGTCCCTCACAGACCATTAATCGCAGCTCTGTCAACCCACCGACCGTCATTTGCAGGTCTGCTAACCCTAACCCGTCACGGCTTGTTGCACCTCGCCGAGGTTCGTTGCAGTTTTTCGGAGACACGTTGCAACCGCAACTCTGCAACTCGTCATCGAACATCACTAGCTTTTGCTAACCCTCGTCCATTGAAGCCTGCCGCCCATCACCAACCGTTGCAGCTCTTTTGGACCTACGTCTTTCTTGACCTACCATTCCTTGCCAGCCAGAATTACAATTTGTCAGCCTGCTGTCCCTCAATAACCATCTTTGGCAGCTCTTGCTAACCTTCACTCATCACTGCCTGCTGTCCCTCGCCAATCTTCGTTGCCGCTCTTTCGGACTTCCATTTTTTTCAACCTGCTGTCCCTCACCATCCCCCATTGCAGCTGCAGCATCATGCCACCATGCCATCGTCCTCCACTGCCTGCTGTCTCTCAACTTCTTTCCTTGGAAGTTCGGCTAACCTTACCTGCTGCTGCCTGCTGTCCTTCGCTGACCTTTGTCGCAGCTCTTCCGGACCTGTGTCCTCTTCGGTCTGCTGTCCATTGTCTGCTTGAATCATTCATTCCAAAAAAAACAGCCATCGTTGCTGCTCCATTAGACGTGTTCGTCCTTCCTTCGCTGCCTGTTGTCCTTCGTTGACAATCATCGCAGCTCCTGTGTCCTTCGCTACCCACTGTCCTTCGCCAGTGCACTGGCGCCACTGGCATTCATTGCTGCTCCATCGGACATTCGTCCTTCGCTGCCAGCTGTCCTTTGCCAACATTTATCGCAGCGTCTTTGAATCTTTGTCCTTCGCTGCCGGCTGTCCTTCTCTGACATTCGTCACAGCCCCTTCGGACCTTCATCCTTCACGGCCTGCTGTCCTTCGCCGACATTTATCGCAGCTTCTTGAACGTTCGTCCTTCACTACCTGTGGTCCTATACTGACACTCGTCACAGCCCATTAGGACCTCTCTAACCCACAATCATCGCGGCTTGCTCGCACCTGCCTCCATCACGGCAGCCTGGTGTTCCTTGCCAGCCAGCTTTGTAGCCTCATGCCTTCGCCCTTCGCTGGCTGTGACCCCTCAACAACTTAGGTTTCAGCAGCTGTGCTACCTTTGCCCGTCGCTACCAGCTACCTCTCGTCGACCTTCGTCGCAATTCTTCTGATCTGCTTCCTTTTCGGCCTTCTGTCCCTCACCAGCAAGTATCACAGTCTCATGATGACCACCGATAGCAGCTCCTCCAAGCTGTCACTGAACGACATGTCATCACACCTTGTTTTGAACATCTCGACAAGACATTTTCAGCAGTGGAATTGCCAGACCCATTATGCTTGCACTAGAACGCGGTTCATTAAACCGCCACAACGTCGTCTGGCCGTTACTTCTGGTTCAATCTGAAGCCTTCACCGCAAGATGCCTTTCATCAGGGGTCTTGCTAAATCAACGTAGCGAATTCACCAACAAGACCATGACATCGCTCCTGTTCTGTTACCAGCTCCGTATATTCAACTCGCCTACTAGCCATCTGGCAGCAGATCCTGAAATCTAGTTTTTCCATCGCTTTCTTCATGATGGCCGACTGTTTCTAGTTGCCTTGAAAATATCCATTACCTTTTTTATAGCATTGTCCTTCTCAAAATGCTGTTCAATCTAGAGAAATTAAATCGAATACGTCCTTACGGTTCGCTACCTATTGCGCATCTTACTATGCAGCTTCCATCATATAAAAGCCGAAGCGGAGCGGTAAGCTCACCTTTTCTTCTCTACGCCACTACGCTGTTCACTTCGCTCCTGGCTGCTTGCCATCCGCCGCGTGCTATCATATCCTCGGTTACACCGTCCTCATGCTTTGTGCTAAAAGGACGGCAAGGGATGGTTCCTCATCCCACACTCTTCGTTCCGCATCCCCTCCGGTTGTGGATAATGTGGAAATCCTTGAACTCACTGCGGACCAAAACTATTTAGAGCAGCCTCGTCCGCCGCCCAATCCTCTCCTTTCCGAGCTGTCCGCTCTGTTGCCTTGTGACACTGCAGCCACGTCCCCGATTCCCTGCAGTCAATCTCCGCCGGCACGGGACTTGCGTTCCCTTGCAGATGAACTCTCTCGTACCAAAGAACGCTATGCTTGTCTCAAGCTTCAGCTTAAAGCCCGAAATGCTGCTGCCAAGTTGGCCTCCTCCGTCGGTCCGCACCTCACTCCGTTGGACTTATCCTCACACTCGTCCCATCCTTAAGTCACTGAACCATCCGCAACTCAGCGGACCAGTGAACCTCTTACCCCGTCTCAAGTGCTCATGGACTCCTCATGGACTCCTCGCTCCAAACCTTTAAACGCAAAGCACCAGTCTCTGATTATACTTTGGCCTGGCTTGTCTCTATCCCTAAGCGGCACAAGCCTTCCCTTGAGGATGCTGATCCTTCTACCGCTCCTGACGATCCACGTCCTATCCCATCCGTTCAATTGCCTCCTCCGGTTCCTCCTACGGACAAGGACTTAGACTCTTATTATTCTCCGGATCCGTCCCTTTCGGATCAACCTGACCCGCCACTTCAGGAAGACCCTGATCCCTCCGAGGTCCCACTACAAGAATTACTAAAGACAGTCGAGAGGATCGTTCCAGTTTTTTTTTTTTACAAGCCATTCTCTGCCTCCGATCCGGTATCTAAGAATAGAGGCCTTGCTACTGGTTTCGGCTTTGGCCTTCGTGATCAACTTCCACACCAACCGCCATTGTTAGGACAGTCAACTACGCTCCTCACCACACTCTTTATGACTGGCGGTGTCCTTCTAGGTAACGGGACACCTCTCGAGTTAGACAAGGATCCGCCGCCGCCTCGTCCGGGTCGTGAAAGCTATTTCTTTCGTCCCATTGGTGCAGGGACAGCCAATCCTAGAAATTCGACACATATCCTCAGTAGGAATTTCTCACAGCGGACGCGAAGCTAAATTTTGGATCCGCCCTCTATCTTCCTAGGAGAGCGGCAGTTCCAGTTTACGTCTCACGTGACAACGACCGCATCCTCCGTCTGGGTCTTCGTGCTGCGTCCCAAGCGGACGTACTCAGTACAGCAGCCAACGCACTATGTGAAAGACTCTACATCGATCATACCCCCCGAGGATACCAGCCAACTAACGTTCCTCATCAACCAAGTTTTTAGGAAAAGCTACTTTGCCACCTACCATGCTATAAACTGGTTTACACGTGCCCTCTTTAATTCCACGCTTCTTCTACGAGACATTGCTCAGAACACAGCATCGACCCGTTGCCTCCTACGAAATCAACACATTCACGAGTCTGAATCTTTGTTCCGCGGATTGGTCCCTAAAGTAGCTCCTCATCTCAATATTTCTTACAAGCCTCGTTATAACAAGAATCGTCGACAACGATCCGCCACATCCTCTAAAACGGACCTACGTAAGGACGATTGGAAAACAGTGAAGGCATCTGATTCCGCTCCGCCACCGCGATCCGCATCGCCCTTTCCATCCCGTTCCCAGGAACGCAGACGTGGTCGTTTCCTGGGCAGACCATCCACTCCTGATAGACGCCAGCGCTCCTCCTCCCGTCCTCGCAACAGAGGACGTGATACCTATTGACATTCCGTCTCCCCCACAAGAAGTAGGGGGACGTCTTCGATTTTATGTTAAAGCTTGGCAAGAGGTAACCTCAGATCTGGTGATCCTCTCAATTATTTTACATGGCTTCAAGCCGAAGTTCTTGAAAAAACCCCAGGTGCAAGATCCACCATGGGAACTAGAAGCTCCAGCTCCCATCCCACTCCGGACGGAAATCATGTCCCTTATTCGCAAGCAAGCCATTCGTGTAGTACTGCCTCCATTCACTCCAGGTTTTCACAGCAGCAGCTGTTTGTGCAACGAAAAGTCGGGTGGGACGCGACTGATCTTCAACCTGAAACCACTGAACCAGTACATCCTCAATTCACACTTTCAAATGGAGACAATCTCTTCTTTCCTAGATTCATTACAACCCCAACGACTGGACAGTGTTACTAGACCTGGCGGATGCATACCTGCACATTCCGCTTCATGCATCTGTCCGCCACCTCTTCCGTTTCTTATTAGACGGCACAGTGTTCGAGTTTCTCTGTCATCTGCGTTCCGCCCAAACCTTCGTCCGCCTGCCTCTCCACACTTTTCAAGATCTCGCATCCACCATCGGGACCATCGATTCCTTCGCAGACCTCGTCCCTTAAGTCAGGTGGATGGCTCGCCCATTCCACCACTACCATGTTACTTGCGTTAACATTGCCATCCCAGCCTCTAGATCCTCTATTTCCCATTCCCATGGACACTTTCCGATGGTGGACGGACGTTCTCAATCTTACTGCTACGGTTCCTCTTCATGAACCTCTCCCAGAAGTACATCTTTTTACGGATGCATCCCTAACAGGTTGGGGAGCTCGCATCGACAACCTAACCATCTCCGGCACTTGGCCCGAAGAATTGACTTTCCACATCAATCACTTAGAACTTTTGGCAGTCCTTCTTGGCCTTCGCCATTTCCAGGACCATGTAGCAGGACAGATAGTACAAGTCCATACCGACAATACGACAGCCGTCGCCTACCTGCGGAATGGGGGCGGTACTCGTTCCCTTTCTCTCCATCACCTCACCTCTCAAATCTTTCAACTATGCATTCAACTACGCGTCTGCCTTCTTCCTCTTCACATCCCAGGGTCCTTAAATGTGATCGCGGATTCTCTCCCGTCGCAATCCGCCGACCAGCGAATGGACGTTGCATTCAACCATCTGCTCCATCCTATTCCACCTCTGGTATCGCCCAATGGTCATCCTCTTCGCCACGAGGTGCAACGCCAGACTTCCCCTATTCGTCAGTCCTTCCCCGGATCCACACGCTTGGGCAGTGTATGCATTAACACTGAATTGGGATCACCTCTATGCATACTCATTCCCTCCTCCTTGCATCCTATCTCTCGTGCTTCGCAAAATCGCCAGTTCACAAGGACGATTTCTGTTAATTACACCGAATTGGCCGGTAGTAGCCTGGTTTCCACTGCTACTCATCCTCCTCATCGACTCTCCTCGACGCCTACCGAACCGTCCGGACCTCCTGTCCCAACACAGAGGATCGATCCTCCACCCGAACCACCAAGCACTTCGACTTCACGGATGGCTACTATCATCCAGCTCCTCCGAGCGACTGGCATTCTTGAGGACGAGGCCACTCGCATTGCATCAAGAGCCGTCCAATCCTCTACCAACAAGATAACGACAGCCACTGGAAACGATGGCTTCATTGGTGTCCCCTATGCACGACTTCCTTCAATTCCTCACTTCTTTATTCAAAAGTGGACTAAGGGGCTCCACCATCCTAGTTTACTGCTCCGCCCTTAATGCTGTCTTTAAAGCAGCTGGAAACACGAACCTCCTTACCGATTATAGAATTTCATCCTTAATCCTTTCCTTCCATTTGGATCGTCCTCGCATTTCAAGACAATTCCCGGACTGGGACCTATCCATCGTCCTCACAGCCCTCAACCGTATGAACCATTGCACTCAGCTAAACTCATCCACCTTACAAGGAAAACTAGTGTTCCTCGTAGCCCTTGCAGCCTGCCTCCATTGCAGTGAATTACAAGCCCTATCAGCCACAGAAAGAGACAGCTTCTTTCTACCTGATTAGGCTGGTGTAACCTTAACCCCGTGAGCGTCATTCCGTGCTAAGACTCAAAAACCTGATGAAAGAACCCATCCCTTCATCATTCCGTCCTTATCCTCTGTCCTAGGGAACGAAGAGGAACGATTCTTTGTCCTGTCCGAGCAGTCCGGTTCTACCTTCAAGCATCCAAGCCTATCCGCAGGGGACGCTCCCAGCTGTTTCTCCCTTTCACTAATAAAGTCGGCACCACTTCCACCCGCATGATTGCCACTTGGCTAAAAAGTGTCATTCTCCAAGCTTACGAAGCACTTCTCATAAACTGTGTCTCTGAAGGCATCAGAGTAACAGCCCACAAACTTTGTGCAATCTCCTTTGTGCATGTCCTGGGCTCACTACAGCAACATCCCCGTCACCGAAATAATTGAAGCTGCCTCCTGGAGACATCCCACACGTCCCATTATCTTCAAGATATGGCCCATCAGGCTGAGGGACTTTACCGTATCGGGCCATTTGTTGCTGCCCGCCGTATACTTTAACCCCTTTTACACACTGAATTTTCTGTGAAGGGAACCGGTCGCTACCTGAGGGAACTTGAGTCAAATGGCACCCGCCACCTTGACAAAGTTTATGGGATTGCTATAAAAAAGGTAATGGATATTTTCAAGGCAACTAGAAACTCCAAAATACCAGTGTTACCTGGTTGATTTTGGTTTCTATTGCCTGTTGAAAATATACATTACCTTGGTCCCGCCCTCCTCCCCTCTTGTCGCCAGGGCACAATAGATGTCCGAAAAGGTGAGCTTACCGCTCCGCTTCGGCTTTTATATGATGGAGGCTGCGCAGTAAGATGCGCAGTAGGTAGTGAACCGGAAGGACATCATCGATTTAATTTCTCTTGATTGAACAGCATTTTGAGAAGGAGAATGCTATGCAAAAGGTAATAGAAACCAAAATCAACCAGGTAACACTGGTATTTTGGAGTTGTTTTTTTCAAAAATATGCACCCAACACGAATCTCCTCTTCGAGGCCTCCATCCCATATGACAAGCCCTCTTCCGACGGTTCCTGATGTCACAATCTCTTAATGTCAACAATGCAGCACAGTGCTACCTTCACTACCACGATACCGGCTGCCAACACCAATGCCTATCGCCAACATTGATCAAGAACTCTGATCGCCGACAGCCAGCAAGACACCAAACACATGCCGAACAGCTACGTTTCCAAACCACCTTAATGTAAGCTCCCCTCCTTCTGAGGATTAAGAAACTCGCCCTCAACTTTCCGTGCTCCGCCATCCTTCGGAATGTTTCCTTCCCATTGCAGATTGCCTTTGCACATTGAAATCTGTGGAGACCAGCTCTCCACGGGAACCCAGCTCGGGACCCTGGGAACCTGTCATGTGCTCACCACCATGGATTGACAAGGTTATCTGTAAATACAAAATTTTACAGGAAGTGGACATTTTTCTGCCGGCAACTAGAAAGCCCAATTTTTTCCGGGGGAGTCAAAATTGGTTTCTATTGCTTATCGAAAATATGCAATACCTATACCCTCCCAACCTCCCCCCTTGAATATCCACCATGACATGTTCAGAGGAAAAGTAGATGGCTGGCTATCGCCGTAACACCATTTATGGAGAGTCTGTGCTTAGACATGTGCAGATGGGTTGCTGGGTTGGGCGTCTCTTAAGAGTTTAAATCCTCCCGGGTAAACAGCATTGTAGGAGCAAATGCAAAAATGTACAGGTAGTGTATATTTCCGAAAAGGCAATAGAAACCAATTTTGACTCTCCCGGAAAAACTGGGCTTTTTACATTGGTAGACAAAGAAAATGAATTTAAATGAACAATTACCGAAATAAAAGCGTCCGCACACTTTCACAACGTACACAAACACTTGTCTTGCAAATTTTTGGCCCCGTACAGGTGCCTTCATCAAACTTCAAGGATCATTGGGGCTTCCTACAACATCTTCCTTCGTTAGTAACGAAAACGAAGGAAGATGTAGGAAGTCCCAGTAATCCTTGAAGCCTGATGAGTAGGAAGTCCCAGTAATCCTTGAAGCCTGATGGGTTCGAAAATTTGCAAGACAAAGTGTTTGTCTATGTTGCGAAAGTATACGGACATTTTTATTTCGGTAGTAGTTCAAATTGTTGATTTCACAGTATGAACTGCATTGACTATTTTCGAATTCAAATGAGGATGAAAAGCAAAACTTTGGTAAAAAAAAAAATAATAATATTTGTGTTGCACGACCAAAAAAAAAGTTATGTATATCGGTTGCAAGTAGCCTATCTGAATAAAACTAATTACACCAATCCGATGTCAATGCCTTGTATCGGCACAGCTAATTATTTGTTAACTGATTGCATTCTTGTAATCAAAGTTTATTTTGTTTTTTTAGCGATTAACCCAAAAGACAGTTGCTCACCATGTGAAAAGTAGCCAAAATGGGGAAACCAGCAAAATCATTTACACAGAACCGGACAACACAAACAAGGTATCGTTGTAAATTACATTGTTGTAGTAAGGCTGCAGGACGCCCTAGAGGAATTTAAGTGGTTTTGGTTGTAATCAAGGGTTTGATAGAGTAAAAGAGTACTGGATTTCTGAGGGAGATTCAAGTTATTCCATTGCTTCGTGCCTTTAGCTTAATCGAGTTATTTAACCCTTTAATCAAATAAACAATTTCTCAGCATACACATTAGGGATGTGCGAGTAGAAAATTTTTAATTCGAGTCAAGCCGAGCCGAGTTTGAAACAGAAGAATTGAGAATCGAGCCGAGTTCGAGTATTTGATGGAAATATTTTGTTTGCAAGTTTCCCTTTAATTTTTAGGATTATAGGAACAAAAATGGTGCTTAGTTGACTGTGTGGGCCATGGTTTTCCAGTTTTAAGGATGTAACTTGAAAATGGTTTCAGTTATTGACTTTTAATCTGCACCACTGGAAAACTCTCGTCGAGACGATCAATTTGGTTTATTGGAATGTCAAAATGGGTCAAAAATTGACGAAGTTATGGCATTTTTGCTGGATTCGAGTTTTAAGAGTATGGACGCGAGCAGCGAGCCGAGTTAGCGTACAAGTTTCATACTCGGCTCGAATTTTTCGAGTATCGCACATCCCTAATACACATAATAGTCCACAGTGCGGTATGAGAGAACTCTACACCATGTCAAGCCTTCTTTAACGGAAGAATAAAATGGGATTTCAACATTTCCAGCGGTAGCTTGTTCACAGGTTGACCCTGTGTATGACCCCTGTTGTATTAAAGTCTGACGTGGTTGCTTCACACACAACCTTAGCTTCATGGTTTCTGGTCCAAAAAATCGTCAATACCTATAAGCCACGATTTCTCAAATGGATTAGTGGAGTGTATAGCCGTATCCACGAGTACTTCAATAAGACAAAGGCAGTTGGTAGAGTTACAAGCTTTCACTGCATGACAGTTCTGATAAACCAATGACCCACTTCGTAGCATGTCTTTGGGAGTCTTTCCACTTCATTGCATTTAAGTCTGATCCACCAAGCTTGGTTTGCGTATTCGATGATGCTTTTTACAAGACTAGACCACACTACAGTTTAATGAAAACTTTTGCCTGTACTCGCCAATGGTATTTCTAATTGCTACTGGCATTGCGTATGCACTACAACCGTTTGAAATGGGTAGAAAAATAAAGCTGACCATTAAAAATAAAGCTCAGACTTCTCCAGGACAGGTCTACAGAAGAATCTGAGCTTTATATTTGATTGCAAGAGCTAGTGATAAGGTGCGAAGGGCTCGTGCCAAAGCCGACATTCAGTGCTGCAGTAATTGCTACATGAAAAATCCTCCTAACCAGAAAAAGATGTTGCAAAAGAAATTTAAGACACTCGCCTGAAATTGTTCCATCAATCCAAGCAACCGAACCCAATGAAACTTCTCCAACTCCAGCAGGGACTTGTCACTAACCACCCGAGAATCTTCCTCCAAGCCCCCCCCCCTCCCCCCACCTCTCAGCACACGTACATGTACGATAATATGTCCAAGGACAAGCCCGCTTAAACCTAATCCCCCCTTTCCCCTCCCCTCCTGCTCTAAACCCCTCTCCATCTCCTGTGGAATTGATGTTTATGCTGTGCCCTGCAAACGCTGTGAAAATGTTTTTCATGGGAGAAACGAAAAGGAGAGTTTGCACCCATCTCAATGAATAATATTTTGCCGCAACGTACAATGACAGTGGAAACCTACAGTGGAAACAATATTGCAATGCACGAAATCAACAACAAACACCAGACCAACCGGGTAAAGACTGGGACTAGTATTTTGCTGAAGGCAAACACTTAAAACTGTTTACACCATCGCAATCCAGCAATTTCAAATCGGGGGTGTGCCACTCATGAATACCCACGAACCAGCATATCCACACTCAATGCATAATGTGATGACTGGCTACAAAGGCCCACTAGGATGCAAAGTGGTACATCCAGTGACAACTGAGATGTGTGGGGATTTCAAATTGTGTACATATTAGCTTTCTCTTGATGAACATCATGTGAGTTTTGATAAGCCTTGGTTATGCACGATGTTCTAGTTGTGGTTATTATTCGTATTATAGCAGTTAATGTTATTCATATTCTAGCGCTTATAGTATTCATCTTCTAGTGCTTAAGTTCGTAGGTATTCTTATTCTAGCGCTAAGTTTCTATAAAAGACATTCAATATCCACGATAACACAGGCAGCCTTGCACCAACAGTATTCATGACATAGCACTCGCCTGAACATAACTGCTTCTGGAATTTTGTTCAGTGGCTAGTTGTCGATTATACTTATTCTTCATTAATATATATTTATTATCCTGTGCAATGAGGTGCATACAGGGTGGGGGAGTGTCAAATTAAGAAGTGAGCACAAAACTAGGGATCGACCGGATACCGTTTTGCCGGATCCGGGTCGTTCGGATAATATGATGTCAGTGCCGGATTGGTTCCGGATCTAGGTGCCGGATCCGGACCGGTACCGGATACCGGGTAATTCACACACAAAAACGAAATAAAGCCCTTTTATTTTTTCCCCCTTATAAGTTGCAGCTATAGTGTTAATGTTCGCTTTGTTTCATATTATTTTCTTACATTAAACACGTAGAAGTCTTACGCTATTATGAGTACCAGTATAGTATAATTGCATGTAGGCTACAGAACTGTTTTTGTAATGTTGCTAAATTCTGCAAATTTTTTTTGAAACAAAGCACTCATTAGGTTAAACAGTCAAAAAACATTTTTCTAGTTGAAGGATTTCTCATTGATTAACCTACTGCTTCATTTCGAAAAATAATTAGCAAAATTTTGCAATATTTGTGAAACCAGTATGTAGTCCACTTATTTATTTTATATTAAAATTATTGAATTTTGGTTGCATTAAACTAAATCAAAATCACAACAGGTCTTTTATTTACAGCATTAAATTGCTTTCGTTCCGTTTTGTATTGCGCACAGTATAACAAAGACCGAAAGCAAAAAAAAAAAGGAACGAAACCAACATAAAAAAAGCTGTTTTTTTTTTTTCATATTATGAACAAAACTGTCTCGACTCTTGCAACATGGAAGTCATCTTTGGTTTATTGTGCTATTATTTCTTGCTAGTTTTTGATGTCGTCATTAAACCGTCTTACTTTTCGAATTTAACTCCTTGGCGTCCAAACCGCGATTTATCGCCACTTCAAAACCGTTTCTAAAACTCCCGATGCACTCTCGATTCAAAGCCCCGTTTGCAAAGAAAAACCGCCATTGCATGCAACGTAGGTGTAATCTCGACTGAATGAGGTACTTTGGCACGCGTATTTTGGATTCATTTAATTTAATATCATCTTTTAATTACCTCAATTGATGTTTTTGTTGGCCGTGTCGTCAAAATTGACGTGAAATTGCTTTTGTTTGTTAAAACTAGACCTTGGTTCAGGCTGTCGTCACTGAACAACGCAACAAATGGCCGCCATCTTGGTCGCGTTGGAAAGCTGGGATTCCCCGATTGGCACGTGTATAGCACGTGATCACTATCGCGACTGGGGCCAGTCGCAAGTGACGTCACGTGAAGCGAGTCAAGGTCACATCCATTGAAGCTAGCACGTGCGTGTCTATTTGCGGACAGCCGGCAGAGAGTGGGAGCGCTATGGCGGCCGTAGACTATCACCGATAGCGAATATAAATTAGGAATACAACAACTTTAAACTACTTCTATGGTATTAAAAACTTAAAAAAAGGATTTCGGAAGCCGTAAACAACGCTGTAATGGAAGAATAACCAGAGGGCCATCGTTTCAAGGTATCCCATGTACTGCAACGGAAGATGAATATTTTCGTAAGCGCATTTACATAGTCGAATTTCAACTTTTTTTTTTAGTTAGGAAAACGTAATATTATTATCCCAAGTATATTTTTGTGCACTAATTTGCACTGTAATTATTACATCTGCAATTTTTTATACACGTAGATCGCTTAGTTATTTTACGTCGATTTATTTTACCGAGGCGACATGTTTTGGTTGTGTTGCAACCGGTATCCTGCTCAATATAATGGCCGGATCCGGATCTTGCCGGATACCGCATTATCCGGCACCGGCTCCGGATATATCCGGACTCGGTCAATCCCTACACAAGACAATCCCTGCGGGAAAGAAGAGAGTCAAAGTGGCCTGTGGTTCATGTGTTGCAACATCCTGCAACAATGTCCTGCAACACAGCGATGCCCTGAATTTGGTCGTGGGCCTTTTACCTCAGCAGCCATTGAGGGTACCAATCTCTAGGGATGCACCGAATACTGTATATACAACTGAATAGTTAAACTGCCGAATACCGAACTTTTGGCATCAAACAATTTACATATTCGGTTCTGTGCCGAATAATGGCTGATTACCTAATTATTCAGCCGAATACTTGACTGAATACCTGTAATTTAAACACATTTTTCCTTCTTTTAGAAATGTAAGAAGACAATTCCTCACAAACTAAAAACTTAGCTAAACGTTCTTACATTAAAACAATTGCATAAATATATACTAAAAAAATATTTGGCGGAATGTAAACAAACCTTAACACTATTCGGCCGAAAACCAAATATTACTATTCGGCCGAATACCGAATACTTTAATTTTGGCCGAATAATTACCGAATATTCGGTGCATCCCTACCAATCTCGCACCATCTTCTCAAGTGCATTAAACCGTCTGCAGCAACCGCACCCAGACTTTGACCGCAGTCATGAGGCCACCGCTGCAAGCTGCAATAAGGACGTTGTTGCCTATTCTAAAGCATGGCAAGTTCCAGTGTAAGGAAGTTTTTGTCTTTGAAATGTGTGATATTTTGCTGTATTTATCGAATTTTACGAAAGTGAAGTGGGCGTTTTTGCTACAGTCAATTTGGTCCTACCGCTTTGAGAACAATTTGTATAACCGTTCTAGTTAGAATGTTGCAAAGTGACAATTTCTTAATCGCGGAAACTACTTGTCTTTAGTTCTTATTCATATTCCAGCATTTATGTACATTAATGGGCCGTTTTATTCACTAGGTGGTGCTTTCTTTGGGTAAAAAAGAATTTGATCATCACGATCGGCATCATATGTTAGGAATGGACAGTGGAAAATGTGTAAGTTCGCAACAGAAACTGTTTTATGCTCCTTTGCAACGACTGTTATTAAGACTTGTCGTATAATAAAAATTATTCTATCATGCTGTTTGCTACTTGCTGCAGGTACCCCTATTAGTTATTTAGGATTTCAAGGTTTTTTCTCTTCTATTTTCATAGTAGCATATTTTATTCATTTTAGTGCTTTACATCATTATAGTGACTTTTTTATATTAAATCTGATCTGCTGTAGTTGTTGCATTGTTGTCGTTTAACCATTTACGCTCTTTTGTTATGCTTCGCAGTTACGAGAGTTTGATGTTGAATTAGCTCCATTCGTAGACAAGTTGTTCGAGTATGAGATTACTTTCCCTCCGAGGTACTGAACACTTCGTCGTACACTTCATTAAAAATTTAGAGAGATGAAGTCCGAGCATCGTACATTAATTGTAGGTTTTTTTTTACGTTTCTTGCAGCTATCCCTTTCAAGAAAATGTTTCCTGCGGTAATTTGTATATGAAGACGCGGTGTCCTGCATGGTGTGACCGAATTCTACTTAGCAAGAATGCTTTACCACTTGTGTACAATGTAATTATTATTATTATTAATTTTTTATTTGGGGAGGGGAGAGCAAGAGTGTAATGGTAACATAGTTTATAGAAGTGAAAAAAAAAACCCAGCCCTTTATGCAAAATGCCCTTTTTGGGCAAATTAAACTGTTTTTGTTTGTGCCGACATTTGCTGAGAAAGGCCCTACTGACGAAAAAGGGCAAATAAGGCTGAGAACGGGGCAGAAAAGAAAGAGAAAAATAAGGGCCCAGAATAAAGTGTCCGCTAAAACTTTACGAAAACGCTACTGGTTAAAACTTTGTAAATACCATTCAAAAAAGTTTTTTCTCCTGGCATGTTATGGACCGTTCTTTATGAAGTGTAATAGAGGATAAGAAAACATACTTAGTTCTTGGGGGTTATTTGGTGTTGAAAAGTAGGGTCAGATCTGTCACCCAGTGCATGTAAACGTTGATATTGGATGTAAAAATTAGTTTTACGAACTGAGTAACGAATGCGCCCACATAAATTATGCTTCTGTGAGTGTGATCTGTAAGTCACATTGCAATGCTTTCATTTTTTGCTTTGCGGCTGGAGTGATACAAGCAACCTACCGTGAATATTTACGTCTTCGGTTATAATCTAAGTCGCTGCCTGTTACACATGCTGTACAATATTGCATTAAAGGGCAATATATTGGCAAGGGGAATCGGGGATCAAGTTCATAGATAAACGATGTTCCCAACTACGGATAGTAGAAAGCTTGTTCACCTCAATACTTGATTCTAAAGCATATCAGGTATTCTGGGCGAGATTTTTTGGGATAAAGGCATCTTATATTCGAGTAATTAAGGTAAACCCAGAGATTAAGGCAAACCCAGAGATGTCATTTTTATAAGGATTCGGTTTTTATTATTTTTTTCTTTAGAATCCAGATGATTTAGAAAAGTCTCAGGTAGTCTACCATGTTGTTGGACCAGAAGTATGCATGGGAGATCACAAGGTGAGAGTCAACTTGCTTCTCTAGTTAAAATTATAATACAGTGTAGCCAAGTTTGTTTGCTGCCGATGCATTGCCTGTACTTCGGTATCGGATTGGTTTGGCCCCCAGAATCAATCAAATGCTATTTTTTTTAATACTTTTGCAAAAAATTTGACGAAATTTGAGGGTTTACTACACCATTTGAGCCGTCTTTTTAAGAACTTTCATTGGGTGCTAATTTCTCGTCTGTAACTTCAGTTGTTCGTAACCCTTCTAGCAAAAATAAAAAAATAATTCCTGTACGCAAGACGTCATGCTTACTCGTCCAAAATCCTTAGTAAAGCCCAAAAAACATGTATCTTTAACTCGTGCTTTTTATTTTCAGTTTCTTGTTAAAATTATCGAATTATTTCACATTTCCTAATAAGAACCAAATGAGTACTGTTTGAATGCTGTATTTGCCAAACAGTCGCTCTTGCCCTTTTAATGTATTATTATATATGTTATTATTTTATGTTTCTTTTTTTGTATTTCAGCCAGTGTACCTGTTCTTTCGCCTGGCGGGTAGTGCAGGTACGAATTGCCACGTTACCACTTCACCTTCTCTGGTTGACTGTGGGTTCATCTCCTCCCCCGCTTCAACCTCCTCCTACGCCACTGCCCCAACGGGTGACCTTGATACCTTGACGAATGGGAGTGTCACCCCTGACAACGACGATGACCACCTTAGGTCAGGGGATGCAGGGGACAGTAATTTCCGTCCTGTCGCACCACCTACCAGCGACAATGGTGGTGGTGGTGGTGGTGGTGATGGTGGTGTTGATACAGACGCTGAGGTTACTGTTTCAACCACTGTTGTGGTTTCTCCACCTCCAAGTGTAGCAAAAACAACAACTGTCAGGGATAGCAACTGTAGTGAAGTGCCGGCCACGCCCACACCCTGGGCCACACCCACCGATCCACCCATCCCCGTTTCGGAGGAAGTGCATGCTGCGCCACCCGGAGCCGCTTGCTGCCATTGCTGCCCGTGCTGGTGCTCGCTCTTGTGATTTTTCCAGCATGGCTTTGGTTCGTTTTCCATCTCCCGGCCAGTGGCGCATGGACCTCGTTTTGCTGAGCCACTGGTTTCTCCCTTCATTCCGAATGCTGCGGAGGCCCAGCAAAGTGTGATTAAAAGCCAAGTAAATATGCCTGCATTTTTGTGCTCTTCCGTCCCCTCCCCTCTTCGTTTATCCCTTGCACCTGCACTTGCATCCAATTGTTTAATGTTTTTAAGGCATTTGATATTGGCATATGACTAAACACGTCAAAAATTATTAGAAAATAAATGACAGCACTTAATTTTATTTCGGCTGGAGCTTATTGGTGTGACCTCATACCCGCTACTACTATGATTTGCGTGCACATTTTCTTTTGTTACGAAAAAAAATTGGGAACCTTAAATGGTGCAAGAAATTTACTTCAGTTGAGTGCTATTCCATTAAGTTTTTGCCCATGGGTGTTTAAAAGTTAATTGAATTTAACATTGTTCTTGTAGAATTTAGGCTGAATACTCTGAAACATTGGTTATGTTTACCGGTGATGGCGGCGGCTATTAGTGTGTACTACTTTGTGTGTGTATAATTGCATTTTTGTGTGGAGGCAATCAAAACCCTTCATATTAAATTTATCTAGCTAGTCTCTAAAATGTTGTGACTAATAGAACTCTTATTAAACTTAATCCTAGTCTACTTAATTTTGTTTTAAATCTTCGTAATGTCGCATGTTCGATGATACTGGTGATTGTAACCGTAATCACTTATAGCACTGACAACTTCAGTAGTCACATCTAATATTGCAGTATAATTCTGTGGTATGCTGTAGACTTTTGTACAGACTGTTAGCCTTGCTATTCTAATATTTAGAATTTCAGTGGCGACGAAATATGTTCCCATTTTTTGAAGAGAGTTTGGATTTTCAAAAATGACGACCACACGACGGACTTCTGAAAACCGAGGGCACACGCTTTACTGCGAACAAGATAGGGCCTCTGAATTTTCTGTGGAAAACAGTTCAGACATTTATGTATTCATGGATGAATTAAATACTTATAGGTGATCCCGATGATGTTAAACGGCAAAAATATCACATCACTAAGCTTGTTTTTTAATTTACTGCATTGTTACGACTACCACAGATCTTAACAAAATATCCTAGTTCAGCGCGCCAGTGTCTGTTAAGTCTGCTGGGGAGTTTGGGTCTCACCAGAAGATCAATGTATGCGTATGAAGCGCTGGTAAAGGGCTGGGGCATGCTGGTTCTGAAATTGCTGAATGGCCAACGATTGAGGGAATTGAGTGCAGGAGAATAGAAGTCCTATTCCACCCAGTGAAGAGTGTGCTGTGTTGTTGGACGTGCCTGACTATTCCATTCATGGCTTGTCCCTCAACCACATCATTCTGGTGTTCACGAGCCTGGAGCTGGCGATGTGTTTCTCCCATGAATACATGCCTGTTTTCCACCGAAAATTCAAGAGAACCTGTTTTGTTCGTCTTGCGGTGTCGTGTTTATAAAATAAACATTTGAAAATGTCATTCATGTGCTATAATAGTTGCCAGTTGCCGGTATTTCAGATTTTGAATTTCACCAGCAACTTCATGATTTGAACTAAGTGGTACTGAATGGTGTTTAGGTAATCCATTTTTGGATAATCCAAATTTTTCGCAAAGTAAATAAATTAGACTTTAATATTAGTAGGACTTTTAAGTAGGATTTCCGAGCCCTATTGACTTATTATCCGAGCCCTGAGCAGTTGTGTGAATTAATTTATTTGATGTAATCATTTATACAGTAGGGAATAGCAAACGTTAGGAAATTGATAAGGGTTAGGTTAGCACATTAGTGCAGGTGTTTGGCAAGCTGGTGTTTGACCTTCAACCGCATGTCGAGGTTCGAACAAATGTTTCAACAAATGTGTTGTCTGCCATAGAAAAATATTGTCTACGTCAACTAGTGAGTAGTGCCTCCCTTCCCAGGAATCGATGAGCGGGAAAGCATTCCCTTCTGTAGACACTTTCGCGACTAAGTAGTAAGATTAAGCGGCCCTTTTCCACTTCCGGTTCCTTTATATCCAATCCCATTGCCCTTTGTGGTACATTACTACGAACATGTGCACAAACGTGCTAGCCGTACACCTCAACAACATCGCTATGTTTGCGATTCCTTACATATTATTACATGCAATAATTATTACATGCACTTAAGTCGATTCACACAACTGCTCAGGGTAGTATTTCATGCAATGAAGCCAACATTTGCACTAATGTGTGTTGGTCATAGCCCCTACGATTGTGGACTGATTTACATGCCGTTTTCTGCATTCACCATGGTTGACTGCCCACACGTTATCTTCAATTGGACCAATGCCCTATTCCTAAAGGAACTGGAAGTGGAAATTTACTTGGGGGGGGGGGGGGGGGGAGGCACCCCTGGGTGATCTCAATACGTAGTCCCCTCCTTAGTGACCAATGATCGATGGTTATTTGGTGGCAAAACCAAATTGAAGTAACGCACTTATTAATAAAGTCAAGTGTCGTAGTCATTTCATGAGGTTGTGCAAGTAGGATTTTTGTGGCTTGTGTTTTAGTGTTTCAATACATTTAAAAAAGTTATAGCTTTTCCAATAGTAGAAATTCCAATTTTCTATCTCAATAAGCAAAGGGTCAAGAAAGGGTCACAAATGTCTTTTGTGCCAAGCCAACTTAAAGAACTATAAGAATGGGGAAAGAGATATAAGACGTAAGGTACGAGTTTCTATTTTTTAAGCCATTCTCAGGACCAGTGGCCGATGTGTATGCGTTAGAATTTGTTCAGAAACTTGGATAATAGTAGAGATATCATAATAATTGTTTGAGTTTTGAAACTTTGGTTTCATAATTTATCTGACCAATTATGTAGACTTTCATTGGTAGTAAGTTATAGTGCGTGATCAGAATTAGTATCTGTTAGGTAGAAAATTAAGTGATTGGTTAGACCTGATGCCTAAATATACCAAAATCGACCAATTGCTGCAATTTGACGGAAAACATCCGTATTGCTACAATTTGCTAGCAATGGTAAAATTCGGCTGAATCTGAATCTTATATGGATCTTTAAGGTTAGACTTCCGATCCGGTTCAGATACGATTGATCCCTATTAATACAATAGGGATCGACTGAATCTGAAGTCCAACCTTAAAGAGACGTCTCTGTATCCAATTTTATGTGTTACATTTTGGCCAATTCAGGCATTCTAATATACCAATCTAAGTGGTTTTTCACAGCTTTTAAGTGGTGCGTTTTGCAATAGCACAATGCGTTCAGAAATTGTAGGGTAAAATGATCTCTGTCTTATAAAGTTTGCAGGTACAAGAGAAAATTCACTCTGTAATAAAGACAAAAACCATTCAGATTTAAAAGGAATTTTGGCGTAAAAAAATCTGAAATTCTCAGCGATACATGTAGTAGAGTGTAGGCAGATTCAAGGGATGGAAGATAAATAGAAGTAAGGCTTATGTAAGCCTTAAAAAAAACTAATTGTTGTGTTATCAACAAATTTAAAAATACTAAATATATTTTTGCAGTGGAAAGGGAACTTTATAAAGTACCATACCATTCACAAAGTAGAGAGACAATGAACGGGTTTTTTTTTTTTTTAATTTGTCACTGTTTAACGCAGTTTGTTAGGACACTATTCACACAGCTTATTGTGAAACACATCGTTGTTGCTCTTGTTAGTTGCGTCTGCATAACCCTCACCCTTTTCAGGCAAGTTTATTGGTTTCGTTTTCTTTGCTTTATTTTTTCGTAGGTGGCGATGAACGCTCGAAAGAAATGTCCCTCCACTTTACAGGCATTATGGCATCTGGTTTAACCAGTCCCGACTCGGCCACTATCACCAGGTACGTCCATGTTCCCAATCCTGGTTCTCCTGTCCGGATATTCCGAGAAACCACTGTGTGACGCCCCTGTGTGTGAATCAGTCAGTCGAATGTGTCGTTGCCAACAGACGTCTTAGCAAAAATCTGCCGCTCTCCTCCCCTTCAATGCTTGCAAACAAGCATCCATCGATAGATGCGTGTACCATTGAAAATTCAATGTCTACGTAAAATATCTTGTCGTATTGATTTGTACTATTTCGTTTTGTATTAGAAGCTTGAATCCACGGGGAGAGACGGGTGAATAGTGACTGCCGTGTCGCTCCCCCAACGTCGCAATTTTACCAGACGCTGCAGTTGACCCTTGGTTATGGAAGGATAGCTGCAGCAGTTAGTGTTTGACCTCAGCCTCTAGTCATTGGACCCCGAGTGCAGTTTGGTAAGGATTCCGAGTGGAAGACCTAAGGTGACTGTATCCAGAAGCTATTACTACAAGTTGAACTTCTGTACCAAAAGCTGCTAATGCATCTAGTTTTGAAATGCTACAACCCATGTACAAATACTGAGCCGAAATTGTTGATTTGTACATTTGTATTTGATTTGTTTATTGTCTGGTGTTACACTGTTGAACATAGCTGTAATCGCAGGACTGGTTTCCTGTTAGTGTACATGTATTTCTAAATAGAAATGTGTTACTTGGTTCATTATTATGTTGGATAAAGTTTCAATATTTTAAGTTCCAAGATCTTGAATCAAGCTCCAGGTTCACTAATATGTCCTGCTGCTGTGTTGGATTTAGCATAAAACTGAGAAATGTTGTACATATTTTCCTGTTGTGATAGTACATTTTATGATTTACCGCAGCATTACTGACAAGAACATTTTCTTTTATACGTGCCAATCAAGTTTGTAATTGGCTTGTTTTAAACAAGCAGCCTGTGAGTTGCTTGTAAATATATTTTAATTTTGGAAAAAAAGGACTGTTAAATTAAATCAGTTTCAAAAATTAAGCTACTTAAAAAAAAGACAAAAAAATTGCTACTATTTGTAGTTGCACATTTCAACCCTATTTCAGCTTAAGTTAGTTATTAGAAGGCTAAACCAGTGCCACTGTAGCTGGGAGACTAGCTGGTTGTCTTTTTATTTCCTGGTAAGTTGGCCAAAATAGATTTTTATTTTGATATTTGAATGCAGTGCCAATTGTGTCTCCAAGAGCTTTTGAGTGAAGCTAATCTCTGGCTGGGAACTGGGTTCACTTTAAGTTATTTACCCAAAGCCGAAAATAAGCCCCCGAAAAAAGATACTAAGAAAAGTTCTTTAGCTTCCATCTTAACAAACAAATAAATATTCTGTATTGGCATCAGATCGTCAAAAATAAACATCCTTGGGTACTGTGTGAACAAAAATAATCTTTCTATTAGCTAAACTTGCCAATTTGTTCCCACTCCTCATTAGCCCTAGCCTCACTTCTTGAAACCCCGGGATGGAAAATCATTTTGATTTTGGTGTAAATTAGTTTCCTAAGAAATCATTTGAAAAATGGTGGTTCTCTACCACATAAATGTTTTGCGCTAGAGTTGTTAGCGGGTAGTAATAAGGATAGTGAATGTCCACAAAAAAACAATACTGATTATGTTAGCGAAAAAGCATGTTTGACACAGAAGTTCTTTAGTATTAAAAGGGGCTTGTGTGGAATCACTGTTTCGGGCAGCAACGAAGGCTGATCAATGCGTCCCATCCAAGACAAATCTGACATTAAACCGTCACAAGTTGCAGCTCAAAACAGTTTTGGCTTCAGAGCTTCCTACTTAGAACTACACAATGGCGAGGTGTTTGTAACCGTGACAGATATGTTTGGCTAATTGAGCGAGTGTTAAATGTTACTGTTTCAATACCCATGTCTACATCTTTGAGATTTGCACCCCGTTATAATGTTTGTACCGTTTTTTCGCCGTTGTGCGTTAGAGAACATCGGTGTTATTGGAAGTGGTCAGGTACAGTAAGAGTTTTGTGAACTATGCCAAAAGGTGCTAGTTTGACATCTAGTGCTTCCAGTACCTCGTTTATACCTAACTAACGTTCAAACATTTATTATGATGTTTCCCCTTTGTTTAAAAAAAATGGTGCCACTTACTTAGCAACTTCCTAGAAACTTGTTATGGAGATGATCCCGAGTCTTTTGCGCTTGTGTTATTATTGACATGCAAATGAGCTTACACTATAAGAAGCCTAGCAGCGTATTGCATTATTAAAAAAAAAAACTCAATTCAAGTAATGCTTTTGCCTTTTGGTTAAGTCTTCAGGCAAGTTAACTGTTTTCATTTCTATCACATCAGTAAAGTGGCAAAAATTACCAGTGAGTGAGGTCATGGCACGTCTCGTGTTCTCATTTTCCCGTAAGTTTTGCTCAATTTATTTTCACTGTTAAAGTAGCTCCAAATTTCTGCAATTCACGGAACATTAGCTAATGGATGAACTCTTAATGCATCGTGGGAAGTTGCTTGAGTTTTACAATAAAGGCTGTAGCGGCGACAGCATGTACACAACCTGACAAATCGTAACTAGTACAATGCTTCTCTAAAGCAAGGAGAAATGGATTTTGCCGACGACACCTTACAAGTCATTGCGTCATAATCGGATCATTCTAAACACCATGTCTAAGTCTGTTCCATGATACACCAAAACACCCTCAATATTCCTAGGGACAGATAGCTACGCAGGAGTGGATTCAACGTGTCTGTTATTAAGCATTTATGGCTAGTATTTCAACTTTCAGGCAGAAGAGAATATGTTCCTTTTCCTTACTATTGCAGGACAATAGAAGTACTTCTTATCAGAACTCGACTATCCAAACATCTTATTAATACAGTAGTTTTCAACCAACCAAGAGCTTGATTAAGAGTTATCGGCTAAACGTGAGCGCGAGTTTGGTCTCCAAAATCGATTTTATCCCAGATATTGTTGCAGTCTTCGTGCAAGTGAAAACACACTTCTCTAACACGAAATTTCCCTTGCATAGAAGTGTTAAATTTCTTTTGTATGTAAATTCAGTCATCTAAACAATTAAGATTGCCCGAATACCCCTCGATCACAATTAGTTTGGATAACCGCGGTTCTACTGCAGTGACGTGACAAACGTATTCTGCCTGCGGCAAAGTTTTCAACCACCGTGTATTTCCCCTGTGTGCCTACGTAGACCTATGGACATGCACTTGTTTTACCAGGTCGTATACAACCTGTTGCCGGGACGGTTTTGTCACTGGGCTCTTTGCAAATTCTACAAATGTTTCATATCCTGGTAAATTTCATAAGTGGTTGTCATTCTGAATTGTTTTAATATCACAATTTAGCAAGGCTGTAAGCATTTTGCTAGTAAGCATGGTCAACAGGACTACAATAGTCTTTGTCTGCTGTAATTTGTGTTAAAATAGCACCTTATCCAGTATTGCTCACTGGGACGGATTAACAATTTAATTCTCATTTTCAGTCTCTTAATAATTTTACACTTTCAACAGGCTTTTACATGAATCTTCTGAATGATATGAAATGAAAAATATGTATCATTACATTCCCTTTTACTGTCTCTATGAAAGTAAGCCAATCAAAACAACTTTCTTTGCCCTAAAAGGGCATCAACATAAAATAAATTGCAAGCTTGAACGACTTGGGTTTATTGTTGTTCACTTGCTGACTTTTCTAACACAGTGAAACGGCATAGTTTGCAGTATAGGGCTGATTATTGTGAGTTTACAAACGTCGTTACGGATTCATTATGGATTTTTGTACGTACATTATTTTTTAGCGTGTCACAATTTTTAAATTATCTTCGTGTTGAGCATTTCAAAGATAATTTTAAAAACATAAAGCTCGTACGCGTGTTAAAGTTTGCATGGAGCTCCTACGTTGGAACTGAAATGACGTGTTCGTGATAGGTAGTTCATTGTGCGATTTCACATTTTTAAGTTTACTTAAAAGGAAGCATTTAAAAAAAAGACATTGAAAGACCTCATCTGCTCAAGTTTTAAGTTTACTTATTTGTTCTGTTTAGTTTACCACGTTGAACTGCCGGCTGCCAAAAATTAGATTTATCGAAAGTGTAGTTTGGATGGTAGATAGGCTACAATAAAATGTTAAATAAATACAACGTGATAACTAGGTTCTTCATAAATCTTCTATTGTAGCATTTTTATTAGCAGAGAGGGCAGTGGGGCTGATAGTAATGGCCACGCAGTGGCACACCCAAGCAGGGACAAAGTCCCCCCCGAAGGAACGATAACAAATCGGGCATTTACTGCAACGGAGAAATTCTGAAAAATGATTTTTTTTTTAGTGTTTCAAGCCTGTAAAATTGCAATAAATGAGTTACAGGGCTGTGGGGGGCTTAGGGGACCCCCTCTCCCTTGCTGGGCTCCATAGCCATTTTCTCGGGACCCACTTTTATTTGGGATTTTTTGCCCCTTCCAAACCAAATTTCTGGGTGCGCCACTGTTCCTGTACCTCATTGAATAATCAAATCGCCTATGTATTTTGGGCAATACGCTTAACAGGACCGATCGTCCTCCATTAACCACCTTAGTTATCAAACTGCCGTATTGCTGAACATACTCCCTCCCCCTTCCATGTTTCCCCAGTGAGAGCAACGTGTATAGAAAACTAATCCATTAGTTGAATGTATATTGTCAGGTACTCTTCATTAATTTTGCCTAAATTATCCTTCACAATAATGCTGCAGTTTCATTTGAATATCTTTAGTAACTTTACAATCGTTTCGTGTCACTGGAATAAGATTCCAAGTGTTTTATCACATCATATCATAATTAATTCCTATGTCTTCGTATTTTGCATAAGCAATCACTATTAAAAAAAATGTTTCACAAGTTGTATTAAGAAGACAGTATTATAGGTTAGACGATGTTCAGTTATCGTAACTTGCAATGCAGTTATGATAATGTGTTTGTGTAGTCGAAAGAGATTAGATTAGTTGCAAACAACTAGTACTCTGTTGGCAAGCTACTTTTGTTGTGTTTGGAGCAGGCAGGTTAGTGGTGCGATCAAGAAAAAGTAGTGTCGTACTTTTACTAAAATTACTGAAATGTTAAACTGAAGCTACAAATTTGTTCTTGGTGGTAATGGTACACGTGGAAATTCAATGCAAAAATTAAGTTAAATTTTCCATTTTTGGACAGCAATACTACATTTAAAAAATGCAAACCTTTCGTGGGAGTTAGTAGAAGCAACTCTAGGTTGAATTTGGAAGTACACGTCTACAGAATTTCACCGACGTCGTTACAAGGGATGGTCAGCATGCACATTTGATTGGACCTGTAATGCGTATTAATCCTATTGCTTTGTTGGCCATCTTGAAAATGTACCAATGATAGAAGTCAAATTCTAAAGCTTGTACTCGTCCCACCCAAGGTATTGTTATGTTCTTTCTTTTACGTACTACTTAGCCTGTAGAACTTTACGACTGCGACATTTAGTAGTGAAAAAGTAATTTGTGTACTGGGAACAAACTTGAGGCTATCTCCCCACACCATGTTTATATGTAACGTCTTTCATATTCAGTACTGTACATTTACAAATAGTACCTAATGTTACGCGCTTCAAGATAAGTACAAGCAAATTTGCCCCCCCCCCCTTTTTTTTTTACATTGCATGAAGGCGCTCTGGGTGCATATCCGTCCTGGCCGCACCCAATATGAAATGTGATCCGTTGAAGAACGAACATAAATGTAAATGTTGTACACACTTATTGTAAATTGCTATTTGTTCATACAGGCTATGTAATGGTCAAAGCCCATTTTGGAAATTTTGCAATAATTGCTTTAAAGAAGGAAACAAAAGTGAAGTACTCTAGTCCATCAACATTGTAAGTACGGTAATAAGCCATTTTTGAAAGCTTTGAAAATTGTAGATTGCATCGCTTAAAATCAGGCAGTGGTGATGATTGTTGTAATACTCATCATTAGTTTAGTTTATATTTTGTTGCTTGTTTTTTTTTTATTTTGCTGATGAATGGGGGAAAAAACCAATCTTTTATTTGGTTAGTTGGGGCAAAGTTTGAATACATATCCCTGGGATTGATTTAATCTCTGTTGAAGTCTAAATATGTTAGAAGTAGAAGAATAGGTTGTCAGCCATTTTAATCCCCTCCCTCCCCCCCCCCCCTCAAAAAATTAGATGTTCATAGAAGGTGCCTGTATCGTCTTTGAAATAGGCACAACAGCCACTATGCTGGTTGTCCACGTCCCCATATATGTAAGCATTATTTTCATTAACCCTTGTTGATTAGTCTTGGAACAGCCATTTATCATCTGTGCGATGATATCTGTTAATCAACCATATTTCATAAAACTGACGATACGGTGTTAGCTTGAGGACTATTTTAATAAAAAACCGAAAATCATGGTTCAGTTGTTGAATTTGGTTCATATCTATCTTGTTCAGTTCATTTTCTGTTACCTATAGTTTTTATGCTTGGTACAGATCTGCAAGTAACCTGAATTAAAATTAAAAAAAAATCTTTACACTACTACAAGTACGACTCTCATGCCTGTAGCCTGGTTTTTTCGTAAGTTAACCATTTACATTAAATCTGACTTAAGTGTTCTGCTGTTTAAAGGTTTTTTTTTAACTTAACTAATGGATTTCATGTTGGCTGTTAAACGATGTTGATGGATATGGTGTACACGTAACTTCGTATTCCTTACCTTTGTGTCACATGTAATAAGGTGATTGCTTTATTGACCGGCTTACAGCCAGTTTACAAAAGAAAAAGAAAAACGTCTTGGGAGCGTTCAGACATGTTGATGCTCGCTCTCTTTCTCTAATCTTTAAAACATTCATCTGTACCAAATTGATAATGTGCTCATTTTGTGTATAGTTTGATCTCACTGTTGTTAAATACTGTTCATCTGGTTATGCGTCAGAAAATTATGTGAGCAAAATAAACATTTCCTGTGTCAGTACACAAGTTGTCATTGTATTTGACGTATTGATAAATTATGCTACGGAGTGCTTGCAGTTAAAACTTGAATGAAGTACAGGATGTTGGCGGAAGGTAGGCTGATCCGATACAGATACTGGATCGGATCGGCTGCCGATATTTGTGGGGTCGGAATCGGATTGGTATCAGCAAGTTCGCCAAAATATTGATAACTAGAACCGTTCGAGATAACAACATGCGGTTTGCTGCATTTTGCTCAGGAATTCACTGAGTATTTTCCTAACTATCTTTCAACTGTTGGTCACTATTTTAAATTTTTTATCTTAATAATTATTCGACTCCATTGAAAAAAAAATTGGAATTTAATTTTGGATACCTGTATCGGTACCAGTACCTTATCGTCAAAAGTCTAAAAACCGGATCGGTATCAGATCGGTAAGGTTTGGTATTGGTGCGGCCTTACTGGGAAGGGAAAAAGTACACGTGAAAAGACATGTTGATAAAAGGTCTGTGTTAAAAAAGCTGGGGGAAAAACTGTTGGTGGGGGGAGGGGGGGATAGGGGAGAAGAAAAGAATTGATAGAAGGGGAAAAATATTCCCTACCTTGGTAACATCCATTGTTATATTGTGACCAAGATAGGGAATAATCCTATCAAAAATTAAATTATCGTTTCAAATTCATGAACTTGTGGTTCATCCATTGCCGTCAGCAGCTGAAATATTAAGTGACATCCCTGCAAACCACAAAATAATGGATGCTTGCATTGAGATTCTTCTTTTTAGAAGTATTGCCCAGAGGCGGACTGGCGAGATTGGGGGGGGGGGGGGGCCCGGGAATTCCTGACTGGCCTCTCGCCCTAGTGGCCTCAGCAGAAATAAATAAGTTAAAAAGGAAATTCAGTGTATTATTTTAAATATATATATATTATATATTATTTGCAATACACAGTTAAACTTTATTTATTCTTGTTAAGCATCACTCCTTTCGGCTGTACTTACTTCTCAGTTTGCAAGCAACGTTGGTTTTGGCAATTAGCCTTTTTTGTCCTCCAAATACGACGCCAAAATTTTCGAGTTTCAACCACAGAAAGCCGCACTTTACTAGTTGCGGTTTCTCGCGTCATTACGATTAATAATATGTATGAATGAGCAGCTGCGCCTGCGTATTGCACGAAAGCCGCTCTTCATGAAGTTACAAAATGTACGTATGCATTCTGTCTAAAAGTTATTGCATTAACTGATGGGACATTAACACACAGATCCTTCGGTTACTATTAGCCAAGGAGGTCATAAGAGAAAAAAGAAAATGAAAATGACATTTCTTCTGTCACGGAAACAAGCG